>JAZHYW010005219.1:0-78168 GCA_037355805.1 Ixodes ricinus | reverse complement strand
AGACTTGCTGTGGTCTGAGTTCCAAGGGGACAAATAAACTGTTTCATGAACATGAGTAATAAACACATTTTCCCGAATGATTGGTTCGATTGCTTTGTAGAGTTTGCGCACGTCAATTAAACAAACGCCAGCTTTTCACTTCAAGAAAGTATTCCGATCGAATGAAGCCGTCGATTAGCACAAACTGTTAAATATCAGAGGTGCTGCCTCGCTAAGATTTGCTATGGTTATTCTTTGACGCGGGGCTGATACAACTTCTTCCCTAGGCCCTAATGCGACGTATACATTTCGCTTCGATTTTCAAATATTTGGCTGTTCAACCAAAGCTAGAAAAGTTTAAATATTTTATGCTAAACGTTATATTGTAAAATTGTTCATTAGTACGAAACCTAAAGATCACATGAGCTTCCTGCCAAAATTTGCTGTGATTAAGCAGTTACCTAGGTTGAAACCAATTCCCCTAGACCCTACGTCCGACGCATACATTTCGTGTCGATTCTCAGACATTCCAAGGTACAAAACGAAATCAAGAGAATGCGAGAATTTTATGCTAAAAGAATTGGGTATTCTATCGATCCTCGAACACATAAGGGAATCTGAGCACCAGTACGGCGATATCGCTGAGGCTCTCTCACATGTGTCAATATTCAGATGATCCAGATCGATCTTGCGCTAAAACAGTATAACGTTCAATTTCTTTATATTTTCACAATATTCCTCCGTCCGGCGAGCACGAAGAAGCCTGAAACTGTCCGAAAGCCGTTGCACATCATGGCGACCGCGCACCGAACAAACTCTCGCATCCGCCAGCTCTGGGCGCTGCCATCTTACCAAGGACGTCATGGCTCTTGTGAGGTCACGACGAGGTTCACTTTTGCGTACAACATGGCGGCAACCGGGGGGATGCCACTTCCGAACTTTCGGTTTATCACCTAACCCACCTTCTCGCTAACTGCTGCAGACGTCGGCACGTGCCTGCGTGGAACACAATTCCTGCATACTCTTATGCTTGGGTAATTTAGCAATAGGTCTTTTCTTACCTCCTGTCAATGGGGAGGCCACCGAAGAGCAACGGCGGGAACGGTGTTATTATCAGCGGCGGCGACGGCGGCACACACCCCCGGTAAGATTGTGCACAAAACGCCAACCGCATGTGGCATATCAGACAAGATGACAAACGTCAAGGGGGAGAACGCATAAAAAAATGCTGTAAATACGTCTGGGCTTTCTATGCAAAACATTTCGTTTGTCATCCACCTTCACAGAGTGGAATGGCTCCAGGATTTTTAGATGGCACCTGTGTCTACTGTCAGTTCAAGTATACATTAATCATACGTGTTGTTAACGGTTTGTATTATAACGTGACTCTTTATATTTTAAAGCTCGGGCATATCGGCAGATGAAGAAACAAAATTACAAAGTAGTTTGTCCCCGCTTACATTTTATTTGTAAAACCATTCTCTCAACTATATTGTCTCCCTTTATATTAAAAATTACGTATGAGTGTTATCATGGCAGCATATCTAATCAACATCAAACCAACTAGCCCAAGTACAAGCATCATTACTCAGTATAGAATTTGTCGCAATTTAATGAGCTTCATATAACTTAAGTAACACAGACCATGCTATCACATTTCGAGTGGCCTGCAGTGAAGCAATTGATGACAAACGGTCACATATTTTAGATTATATTAATTTATATATATATATATATATATATATATATATATATATATATATATATATATATATTGGAAGACATCTTGCATGTACAAGCGCACGTTGGTAGGTTATATGTTATGAATAAAACTACTCCTCATTTTGACAGTTTAAGAAGTCCGTGGTTAGTCAGTTTTATTGTTCGACAAATTTAACAGAAGTTAGTTGATATGGTCTGTACTTATTATATAAGGCACAGTACATTTTGTAATGTTTCATTGTTGTTTGTCCTTTAAAGTTAGCATATATCTAGAATATTTCTTAATATAATCAAAGGAATCCCAATTTAGAATTAATTTAACGGTGAATAGTTCATGGGAATAATATTCTGGCACTTATGAGGAGAAGGTTTTTATCGGACTTCAGCAGGGAAACTGTGTCTGTGGACTGTTACGTATTAACATATAAATTGCACAACTTTTTTACTTTTTATGCATTCTACTTTTTATGTTTTGTTCCATGAATGGTTCTGCAAACTGGGCTTGCATATTAAACTGTTGCTAACGTTAAATACTCATATGCTGTTCATTTTTGCTCTGGACCAGGATATTCTGCATCTGTCTGAGTTGCTCAAAAGATGTTTTAGCGTTCTATAGGAAACATAGTTTTGTGTGCATTCGAATTCGGATACAATTTCTAAAAAAAGTCTCCCATGTGCTTGAACTTCAGTAGAAAATAACTCTGAAGGGTATATTATCCCCGACTTCTTTCTTACTGCACCATCTGTGTTTGAGAGTGCCACAAATCCTCTCGATCCTGCTCCGGAACCAAGCGTGTAGGCCCTTTTTATTATGTTCCCGCAAAAAAGCGCTAAAACCATTCCAACCACGAGAACTTGTGATCGTACTATAATCCGTCTTCTTGTTTTCAGACCCCAGGTAAGCAATATATATGCAGGCACATGCAGCGTAGCGAGACAGGGACTGTTTGTGGGAAGCGCTTAAAAATGACGAGGAGGTGAACTGTACAGCCACTCCTCTAGCCAGCCACACGCTAAATGGAGTTCAGAGTTTGCTTTCCTGCAGACCACGAGCCAGCGAGTGATGAGAAAAAAATGAAAGAATCGAAGCTGAACTGAAAAAAATGCGAAATCCGACTGGACATAAAAAAGTGACGTGACCAAGGACAGCGTGAGCATTTAAAACTATCGTGCCCGAACGCACCTCGGAGAAAAGCGGTTAGAGTGTCCAAAACATTGTCCCACAATTTGCAACCTAATCACGTCGTAGATGTGCCATGCTGATATGGCAGACGCCCTGTTCTCCAGCACGACGCCATACAGCTTGAGAGTCCACGACGGCTTCGACTGCCAGGATTTGGGACGCCATGACGACAGCGACACCCGCGACTGATAGTGCTTTTCACAGAAAATCTTCTACGACCTTGTATAATGCCCCAGGAGTCCTCAAGGAAAATAAATGATGAGATGATGATGATGACGACCGAGCGCCAGGATCGCGACATTCGACACCAAGACGCTCCGGCTTTTTTTTACGTATCTTTTTTAGCCACTTCGGGGCCACTTTAGACGTATGTCCGTAGCAGGACGCTAAACACAGCAGTCGGAGACGAGTTACCAGGCAGCGACAGTAAAACGGCCATCATCGACATCAGGTGTTTAGGTATAATCATGTATCATGAGCTTCGTCAGTCCCTTTGCTCATTCTAATATTGACTGTGGTTCGTTTGTCACGTGTTCTGTGCGACAGCAAGCACACAAGCCCTATTTACGCTATGCAATACTTTTTTTAATTAGAATCCCCCTCCCTAAATGCTTCAATTTCATGCCTCAATCCGTCCATTCGTTCCTGCGTAAATTTTCGGTTAAATTTTGCGGCAAAATTGAAGTACAGTGACCTATACACCAATTCAGTGTCCCCCGATGAATGTTGCGGGAAATCGATATCAAGTGATTTGTGCATATCACCTGACACTACTTGCTCTTACATTACTCCCCCTTCTCCCTTTCCTCAGCCGTCCCCTTCTTCCTTCCCTTCTTCCCATCCCCCTCTCATCCCTTCCCAACTTCCTCCGTTCCTTCCTCTTGTTTCCATACTTTCCTTCTATGTCTACCCTTTCTCTCTCCGCCCATGTCCCTCCTTCTCCTATTTGCCCCGTCCACCTCTTTTCACTCCCGATCACGGTCACCTCCCTCCTCTCTTGTCTCCCTCGGCAGCATTTTCCGTTCTTTTTCAATTCCTCTCTCCTCCCTCCCACTTCCTTCCACGTCTGCCTCCTCTTTCGGTGGCTTCTTATAGAACGACCAACACAAGCAGGCCCCTTTTCATTAACCCCATGAACTACTATTACTCCTTCATAGGAGTTCACGGAATATTCCAATCCAGGCAATTTAATCAATATGTTTCAATTAAAAAAAAACTGTTGTAATGTTTTATGGTTGAATGTGAAACATGGCTTCTTGAGTACTTCATTTCAGACATTACATGACTTTGAGAAAACGGTCGCTGCCAATTATTTTCATAGTGCGCGTCTCCCCTTTGCTTCAGCAGGTGTTTGAGTTTTCTGAAAGTCACATCTGGCAGCATTTAATCAAACTTTATATTCCTTCTTGATAATCTAAAAACGCAAAGTAACCAAACTGTTGTCACAGTAATATTGACTCCTCCGTTCCCCCAAAAAGCGCTCCACAAAGTGAAGCGCCCATAAAAACGAGTCAAGACATGTACCGGCGAAGTTCGTACAAGGAATTGTCTATATATCGGCCAATTGCTGGGTTCCGTGCTAACGATATATTATTATGCTAAAAATAAAATATTAAAATATTTATTCTTACCAATAAAATTATTGCCATAATTGTAATAATCACGCCAAGTCTTCATAACTTGAGCATTCAAATGAAGTTTCCGTTCGCCCGTAACGTTGGTGCCTTTTATTTCACGTTTGACAAGAGAATTTTAACATCCTGTGTGTATTATTCGCTTATTTTGCAGTCTTATTTCTTCGCCAACCTTAGTTCAAAGCCTTCCCCCCCCCTTTCTCGTTGTGTAGTATGTTTCGTAAAAAAACACTTTATTCAATTTTTGAGAAAAATAGCAAAAAGTAAGTTTTTTTATTACCTAATATATTTTGGCCGAAAACAATTTTGCTTTTTGCAGACGTACTAGAGGCTTAAATTTCAAACGTCATTAAGGCGGAAAGTTGAGGAAGATTTTCTAGTAGTGCATCAAATAAATAATGACCATATAGATAGCAGCCTGCAATAATCTCTAAGATTCTACGTGTTTCTTTCTTTAAGCTGACGGCAGGCACTTTTGATTAGTTGCAATTTGAAGAGAAATTACATGTCGTGTGGTCTTCTTTTATTTACACAACATATGGGCAGTCTGCATAAATTACATATGATATTTAGGCTTGGGATTGCTGTGATAACCCGTTCAATGATGTCCCTAATTATTTATTACAGCGTCAGGGAAAAGAAAACAAAAATCTGGAAGAAGCTTCATTCTGACCTTTCTTTAAGAAACATCCAAGTGTTTTTGGTGGCTTTCCTCCTGCTTCTTTTTGGAGCAATCGCGGTCGCTCTGCTCTTCTTATTTTCCGGTAAGCAAAGCAAATGCCGGTCCAGTGTGTCGCTGCCCACCTGAATAGGCAGGAACTGCCCGTTCCCCCTTTCACTTCTTGTCCGCTGGGTGGCTACGCTTGCTTCGGGGAGGACATGTTCACATTACTCGAAAAAAATTATCGGTTACAATTATAATTACTCTAGAATAAAAGGTATTTAATTACATTACCTAATTAAACGAAAAAAAGGCAATTGGCCGCTACTTGCAAAAGTAACTATTACTTTTCTATTACCTCAGTCTTCAGGACGACAGCTTCTTCTGTTGTTCTGGAAACGGTCCTTTTGGTACTGTTCATTATTAGACTATAGTAACCCAAGTATGAACTACTTACCTTTTTAATCCACCAGTTTTGGTAAACCGCCCCGCTATTCGAAACTTTGCTTTTTCAGCATATTTTTCAAAACAAAATTTCTAGGTTTCCACGCTAATGTGCGTCACTTGCGGAAATATTTGTGGTGAAGTAAATACTTTTCTTACTTCTGCGCTGTATAAAGTTTTCAAAAAAGCGCGAACATGGTACAAGAAAAATAATAAACAGTTAGTTAGCAGTGCCAAATTTTGTATTTGAATTTACTTGCATGTGTTGTCAACGACAGGAGCCAGTCGGCACGTGTGCGCGAGAACCGCGAACGCATGCCGCGACAGTTCCTCGCGATGAAGTATAATCGGTGTGTGACGTCGCCTAGATAGGCCGCGTGTGGACACGTAGAAGAAAAATAGGTAGACTGGAGAGGGAACGAGATTTGGAAGGTAGGTACCCGTCTCGGTGACGAGCGGGTACTGTGTAAATAAACCGCTTGTTTAAAAAAAAAAAAAAACGGAACACGAAACGTCTGTTTGACTACAGAAAAGCTCAGTAGTGGGATCGAGAGGCCCCGACTTGAGAACCCGTTCGAAATGAAGGCTACAACGTAAGTAGCGCTCTACGAATAGTTGCTTCACCCGAGATCCTCAACGAGAGCTTCGTCCACGTAAATCACGATGTCGAGAAGACGTAAGCTAACGACAGGAGGACAAGGGCAGGGGGCCCCACAAGAGGATGATCCGACGACCACCAGATATGGCTTTCGCAGTGCGGAGGTGTGCTACGAACACTCCGACCACGACGATCGCCAACACGACAATTTGACGACGGAGGCCAGGGACACCGCGACGTCGATCGACCACGGCCTGGCTCCCGACGGTGCAACATCCGGAGTCCTTCACTTTCAAGTGCTCATGCAGGCTACGATACAAACTGCGGTACGCGAGGCCTTGCAAGGAGCGGCCCAGCTCTTTCCGAACGACGCAGTCGCTACAACGTCACCCACCAGCGGGGCTTCGGACGCCATGAATGGACGGCTGGCTACGACAAGCGCCCAGTTGGTGCCAGTATATGATCCATCATCTGAAACTCAGCCTACGGTGGAAGCGTGGCTCAACAAGGTGGACAATCTAGCTGCGGCCTATGAATGGAGTGATCGACAAACGACCTGCTTTGCTCTCACTAAGCTTCACGGCGTCGCAAAAACATGGTATGGCGGTTTGACCACTGTTCAACGAACCTGGGACGAGTGGAAAGTGGAAATGAAAAAGGCCTTCGTCGGCATCGAGTTTTCAACGTCTTCAGGGACATGGAGAAAAGAAAGAAAGGGCGCCACGAGACCATAGAAGGGTACTTTATGACAAGCTGGCGAAAGCGCGACGCTGCACCTGGATGACGGGACGTGCATCGTGTACCTGATCACTGGACTAGAAGACGAAGATTTAGTGCGGTCTCTGAGCGTGCGAGATTACGCCACTCCAGACGAGCTACTTCGGTGCATGAAGTGACTGCATGAACGAGTCGATGTGATGAAACAGACTCGGGCCAAAACCCTCCATCAACCGCCGACTGGTCAACGTCAAAATCGCGGTCTAGACAACAACGAGCCGACGACCAGAGCTCCACGAAAATGATTCAATGAAACAGGCGAGCCACTATGTTTTAATTGCTCGACATACGGACACTTCTCGGCTGCACGCCCGAAACCTCAGCGAAAAGCAAGATGCACCAATTGTGGGAAATCTGGTCACGAGACGAAAGACTGCTTTCAGAAAAGAAACACAACCAACACGAGCAAAACAAGAAAGCAGCCGTTCTAACCTAACAAGGTAACAAGACGTGGGACTGCATGGCGCCAAACGAGAAGTATTTCATACAGGCGATTCCAAACGACAAGCCAATCAAAGCTTTCGTCGACATGAGAAGCCAGTGCGTAACGTAACGAGAAAGCGAAGTGCAGCTGATTAACGTGACCTACGAACCGCTGAATCGTCCATTCCAAATCAGCGGGTTTGGCTGTGGAAAAACGACGCCTTTAGGCATTTTCCAAGCAACATTGACGGTCGACCAAGCCAAGGCCAATGTCAAGGTGTACGTGGTGCGCGACGCAGTGCAGGTTGTTACGCTGCTTGTCGGACAGCCTTTTACTGAACAACCGCATGCTAGGTGGTACGTCGCAAGAACACCCTACGCATTTTTGAAGAGCGTGACACGTCTGATGATGAGGACGGGACTTTGGCCAGTCTCAAGATACCGATCCTGCCTCCACGACGCGTAAGCCTCTGGGTCAAAGAAGCGGTCGTAATCCCTCCAAGCTACGTTGGGATTATGGCGCTCCGCTCCGGAGAAGAGACGCAAAAAACCCACGGAGACATCTTTATTGATGGTAGCATCCACGAATCGCGTGGGCATTACGTCCCGACCCGTGTTTTGAGAAAAGACAAACTGGGAGAACTGTATATCCCCATAACTAACATATCGGCTACGCCCCTGATCGTCGCTGAAAACGAACAGATCGCTACAGGAACATGGCGCACGGAAGAAGACGCTACACACCAACCTCGGCGCGTACGTAAACTACAGCGAACAAAAGCCGACAACCTTGATTGCAACAAAGGACGTAGGTGTCGGTCCATCTATTTCTGACTTGCAAAAGAAAGCTTTCCGTCACCCACGATTAATGACTACCGCGACTGCTTCGCCACATCCCTATCGGAATTAGGGTGCGCGAAGGCATCAAAGATGAAGCACGTCGACGCGCTCAGTAGGGCTCCTGCATCGAGACCCCAAGAAATAGATGTCGCCACGGGCGTCAGCGTTTTCGCTACAGAGTTCTGTGATGATGACTGGTTGGTGTTGGCCCAAAACACCGATCCAACGTTACAAGGAATTAAAGACTACTTACAAAGGTCTTCAAAAACTAAAGAGTCGCAGCGTATCAAGAACGAGTGCGTGCCAGCAGAGGGCAAGATTTTCATGAGGGTCCATGACAATGGAGAAGAGCGTCTGCTATGGGCTGTGCCACGAGGAGCACGTTGGAAAGTAGTACGACGATGCCACGATGACGTCGGTCACTTTGCTGTCGAGAAGACCATGACACTACATCACCAAGAAGTATTGGTTTCCAAGAATGCCTCGTTACGTCAAGCGACACATTGCATGTTGTCTCAGCGTTTATATCGCAAGGTTCCATCCGTAAGAAAACCAGGGGCAACGGGCGAGTTGTGGAAGCTGCGCCCTGAATACCGAGGCCCGTATATTGTTGTGGAAAATGTACCTCCCGATAGGCGTAAAGTTAAAGATCTACCGGAGACCCAACGGTCACAACATTTCTACGAAGGTGTTGCCGCTGTTGACCAGATGAAGCGCTTCACGTTCAGCGCCGAGGGTAGCACCGAGAGCAGCGACGACGGACTGTCAACGAGCGGAGGCGACACAGATATAGAAGAGCGACAAAGAGACCCAGCCGGGGTGACTGGGATGGAGGATGGCCGTGTTGTCAACGACAGGAGCCGTCGGCACGTGCGCGAGAACCGCGAACGCATGCCGCAACAGTTCCACGCGATGAAGTATAATCGGTGTGTGACGTCACCTAGATAAGCTGCGTGGATGTGGAACGTAGAAGAAAAGAGATAGACTGGAGAGGAACGAGATTTGGAATGTAGGTACCGTCCCGGCGACGAGCAGGTATCGTGTAAATAAACCGATTGTTTGTTTTTTTTTAAACGGAACACGCAACGCCTGTTTGACTACACATGCATGCATAATATAAGGCCTAATTCAAAATAATAAATTTGTTTTTGTTGTGTTTTTATTCGATAAACAAGGTGAGATTTTGCAATTTTCGGGATAGATTTGTTTATATGTACTGTTGTGAAACCTCACAATGAGTGTTTTAAACCAGTATTGCAGGTAGAGCTTATGCATAAAATACCTTTATACCTTTAGATGAAATTGGGTCTCTCATATAAAAGCATAATTAAGAGGTAAATGGTGTGTTTTCTCAAATACTGCGTCGAATTTATATCGAGGTGGTGTAAGTAAAAATATACTAGACCGCTGAAACAGAGTATACGCCTTGATGACATGTGATGTGCTAAGTTCAATTACACATTACACACACACACACATATATATATATATATATATATATATATATATATATATATATATATATATATATATATATATATTATGATGGACTATTCTGGCGGAATAACGCCAGCCGAGTGTGGTTCCACGCGGCCACGGCCTGCTGCAGCACATAGACGACGGGTCTTATCATGTAGGTACAGAGAAAGCAAGCCTCGTGCTAACTATCGCCTAGCGACCTGTGTGTAGTCGTAACGCAACAGTGCGTTTTGTCCAGACCGCACAACCTATTTCACGGAAAGGGACCATATATCCGAATATGTATGGCCTTGTAGTCAGTGCGGGTCTAATTTATGCCTAACTCCTGCTTGAAATCACCTGAAGCAGAATCCGTCTGTCGAGGACCGCTACGCTGTCCACTCGGCGTTATCTCCTGCAAAAGTTCCGTGAGCTTCCAGCTAAAAGCACTGAGTTTTTAGAATGTGGGCAAAATGAGCCATTCTGCAGTTGCAAGATCTTCAGTTATTTCTTAGCGTTATGACAGAAGTAAGTGTTACTAAACTTTTTCTGCTCTTTTTGCGCTTCAGCTATTATTATCAGTGGTGTTCGATGTTTGCACCAAGATGCTCGAAATGGCTCAGATGCATAAATTGAAACTACTTCTCGTTTTAAAACCATCCTGTTCTGTTCTACGTTGGTTTCTTAGGCACGCTTCTGGCTTGAATACCATAATGTTTCACCAAATTAGGAGCCAAACCAGGCAACTGCGGCTAGAATTGTCTTTATGCTTTCATAACTTGTCTTTCTCTCAAGAAGCGAACTTCCTGAGTGCTCTTTTGGGCAAGGCGGACGCCACAAAACTATCCAGATTTAGACGCAACTTCATAACAAGTGTGGGAGACCTGAGCGAGTTAGACGGACCCATCCTCACGTTGCTTTTTAGATGCTTTCCGGTTCACAATTCAACAGTACGTGACCATCAGTTCCGTGTTTACGTGAAGTACAAGTCCTTGGTGGTTTTTAAATGGTGCTCCAAACTTTGTTTTCTTTTTTACCATGTGAAGGAGCGCCAAGGGTTCTTCGTTGTTGCACTGATGCATTCACACGCCCACCCTACTCTCGGTCTGGTTCCAGAAGAAAAACTCTGGCAAATGCTCAATCGGGGTCCTGTGGTATATGGGCAACGTTGACAACGCGAGTTGCGAGGGGACGAAATTTTCGCTCGTCTGCAAACGTCTAAGCCTCTTTGCCGGCCCTCATACCCTTCACGTGGACACATAACGCATGCGCACTAGCAGCGAATCTGCGCAGGAATCGACCGCCATGGAAATGCAAACGATCTTCATAGTTTCCAGAAACTCGCTCTCTTAAAGTGCAACCCCACCTTGGTTAGTGTGATTCTGAACCAACAGATGACGATGGGATCGCCTTCAGAGACCTGTACGCCAATGCAAGAAATCGTGTGTGGTGGCGCTTCGATACAGTCTGGTCATTTTTCTATATTCTGAAAATGACATCCCTGGTCCTTCGCTTGTTTTTGTTTTGTTTTTCTGCGCGAGCTTTATGTGGAACTTGCAAGGCTGCGGTAGTTCTCGTTCTAGGAGGCCAATTGCCTACACTCCGAGCTCACGGCTAAAGCAAATGTGGTCAGAACAAAACGCGCAAATCATCCTGAGCTAATGACGAGACACATAAACAATAAAACAACCGATTCGTTGAAAAACAATTGTCTGTGCTCAATTTTTCGGAGGCCACTCCAAATATTTCAATGTGATCAGATTTACGACGGGCCGGTAAATTTGGTCGTCCTTGTGTTTGACTCCTTATGGATTTCCAGGAAAACGTGATGACGTTATAGGTGTTGGTATCCAACATTCTGGCTTGAGAAATTAAATTAATAAAAAAATTAACTTATTGTCAGTTATCTCATTTAGGCATAGCTATTCTTGAGCGCGTGCCGGCATCTGTATTATTATTAATAAACTGCAACTGCCGTAATCGAATGGCAAAGGTTTCAGGTCTAATAACATTTTTTCACGTGTAATATATCGATATAGAAGTTCTGGAAAATGTGATGTCGAAGGATGCTCCGCAATTTAGTCGTGTAATATTGATTACTAGACGGGATTCCGCTTTTATAACATGAAGAAACAAAACAGTATTTAACTTTATTTTTTATTTTAATATATGCATTATTTGAACAGTCTGTTGCTTACTTTTTCAATTTACTATATCCAACAGAACGTTCAGGTAAATTATCGTAGTCCATGGGACGTAATAAGTTGTGAAACAATTTTTCGCTATAAGACGCTGTGATGTAATAAAATCTCAATAAGAAGCTAACAATTGAATCTAATCGCAAAATCCAGACATTAAAACATCGTTGCAATATATATATTTTTTTTTAATTTGACATAAACATTACGACTGTACGATAAAAAGTCATAAAGTTAAGGGCCAAAACGTCATGGACGTTGGGTTGTGCTTTAAATCTAGGCTCTCTAGATTTGCGTAGAGACCTAGATTCAAGAAAGGGACTACCACTATTTATTTGTTTATTTATTTATTGAAAGTACCCCCAGGGCCCGAAGGAATTACAGAGGGGAGAGCGCATACATGAAACAAAGATAGTAAAATAGTAAAAATTCAACAATAATAAATATACAACAAAAAAAGGAAAAAACAAACAAACAGGTCATGGGTCACTGCTTAAATAGTTAGTGATGGAATTTCTAAACAGGTTAGTATCAGTTATAGTAGCAATCAACCCTGGGAGGTGGTTCCATTCCTTGGCTGTGCGGGGTAAAAAATAAAATTGGAATGTTGTGGTAATTGAACTTGGAACTCCAACTTTATGCTGATGGTCAAGACGGGATGAAATGCAAAAGGGAGAGAAATCATCTGATTTAGTAGGCGAGGATTATGAAAATACACTATATGAAATATACATAGGCATGAAATCTTCGCGTCGCGAGGAGAGAAGTGGTAAACAAACTATTTTTCATCGATGTGACACTAGCAGTACGGTGGTAGCTGGAAAGAATGAAACGAGCTGACGCTATTGAAAAATGCATCAAGATACGTAATTTGAGGACACTGACTGCAAGTCAGCAGCCCTGGTGGAACGCGCCCTGATGGTCCATCAGATGACGTCTGACTACCACTGCCAAGGGAATTTCATCAACAAGGGCAGCATTTATATAAAAGCTCCCATTCCGAGTGGCTATCTTGGATGGCTATGAAACGGTTCACAAGTCGAGGTAGCCATTTTGCATGGCTATGAAACGGTTCACAAGTCCTTAAAAATAATGTAATTCATGACATTAAAAATCAAAAGAAGTTTGTACCCGTCCTTATTCTTTTTTTTCACTTTTGAAATTCAGTAAAGCTATACGCACTCCGTAGTGCACTTCGGACGAAATGGCTATACGCACTCCGCAGAGAGCTCATGCAGCTCGGGCTACCCTTTTCGAACGGCGCGTGTATCACTGGGGAGCGTGTTAAGCCGGCCCCCACCTGCGTTCACGCCGCTTCGTGGCGACAGTGTGTGGCTACTAACTACAAAACTTAACCAGTACACGCCGCTTCGCGGCGTCCAGCCGGCAACCCAAGCCCCGCTGTCCCCGATCGCACCTCCGGAAACCATTTAGTTTTGCGAAGTTTCGTCGACAACATTCGGTTTTTTTAGTGTTCATCGTAAAAAAGAAAATGTAAATATGGCCAAACGCCTCGACGAAACAAAAATGTTCGAGAAAGAAAAAAAGTAGGCCCATCATGTACCGAACCCGCGTCCACTTGCCTATAAAGCGGACACCTTAACCCTGTGCTATGCCATCGCCTAGAAAACTTGCTGTGACCATTCATTTTATACGAGTTTAGCGGAGTGCGTATAGCCATTTTCGACCGAAGTGCACTACGGAGTGCGGATAGCTTTACTCTTTGGAGTTTGCGTTTTTCAGGCAAAAGCGAAATTCGTTTACAAACGGGCTCACATGCACCTTAAGCATGTTTCAGAGAAACGTCCTCAATGTCTGAACCATTCGGGACGACCGTATACACTTTGCACAAAGCGTATGCGACTCCGTTGAAGCGAGAGAGCAAGCATGCATGCTATAGAGACGTCCGATCAGGTTGATGTCCGAAATCCAACTGGGCTTTTATTCTAATCCCCTCGCGCTTCGAACTTCTCTTCTTTCTCTAGAGATGTCTTAGTGGCGCGTGGCCACAGGATTCCCCCAGGAATCAAGGCTAGTAGGCTTGTATTCTGAAAAAGAGAGGACAGTTCTGGCGAAGGTACTGCGAGGGTGTTTGGCGCATGGTGTTTGGCGGGAATCCAAGTCGTGGGCTGTGAACGATGGAGTCCCAAAGTTGCGAGCTGAAGAAGCGATGCTATAAACGCCACGAAACCTGCTTGATGGGTCGACCAGGAAAATGTGGTACGCTGTTGGGGAGTGTGGGGCCAGCGCTGTCCATAAACGCAGGTTTTATGCGGTCGGCCGCTACAACTTCTTCGCGACCGTTGATGTCCAGCATGAATGTTTTGGAAGTCCGCGTCAGAACTTTGTAGGGGCCGTTGTACGGTGGAGTGAGGCCCTTCTTGATTCCTTCCTTGCGTAAGAATGCATGGGTACAAGTCGTAAGGTTTTAGCTGGTGAAAACCTTTGGATGAGCTGGTTGGCGTGGTGGCACAGGTTGCAGGCGACGAATGAAGTTTCGTAAGTCATCGGGATAGTGGTGAGGGCTAGGGGCGTTGCCGTGGTCCGGTGTGGGAATAAAGAACTCGCCCGGTAGACGTAATGGTGAGCCATACACCAGCTCTGCTGATGTAGAGTTGAGGTCCTCTTTGAATGAAGAGCGTAGACCTAGGAGCACCATAGGTATGTGGTCTACACAGTTAGCTCAGCCTTCACGTGCTACGATGGCGGTTTTGAGCTGCCGATGTAGGCGTTTCACCATGCCGTTGGCAGAGGGGTGGTAGGCTGTTGTATGAATGTGGCGAGTTCCTAGCAACTGTGGCCACGAGCCACTTCGAACTTTTCTTCTTTCTCTAGAGATGTCTTAGTGGCGCGTGGCCACATGCTACGACAGACAGCCCTGGCTTCCACGGACGAGCGGGAGCAGCAGACATATCTGAACTACGCTCGCGGATGCTTTTTGTCTGCTCTCTTCGTGAAACAATAATAATGAGCTGCAACACAGCGGTAAGGCCAATAGCCCACACCAGATAGAAATGTATAAACTTTCTAGCCTAAACCTCTCGGACCGAGCCAAGAGCATTTCAGTATTGCTGCGCAAGGTTCCGACAATGAGTGCATCGCTCTAAGGAATGTTTCGGCTGCATACGCAGTTAAACATTCAGCATGTTATGAAAAGCACTCGTACATCAATCGCCGTACTTCAGTTTTACTCACCCGCCATGTAGAATGCTTTCGCGTCGCAGAACCCTTCTTTTTGTTCGCGCGTCTTCGGCCCAGTAGACCTGGTACACCTTGTCGTCTTTAACTACACCGCTACAGTTCCTTACATAGTCTAAACTCACGACAGACTGGGTCTTGTTGAGGAGAAATTCGACTAAAATATAAGACATTATAGAGCCTGAGCAGGATCGACAGGTTGGAGCAAGCGGGCAAACGAAACGAGTCGAGAGCGATCGTTCATGGAAGCTCGGCGAAGCCTCTATGGGTGAAGCGAAAGTAGAAACTGGCGTGTTCGGCGGGCTTCTGATCAGGGTTGTCGGGTGCCCTGCTTTTCATATCTCTAACATCAGCGGTGTTATGGGCTCACCTCCCGAAATCGTTTTCTCGTGCACAGATTATTTTTCTTATTCATAGATTTGACGAAATAGTGGTATCCGAACGAACTTTATGTCCTTTGACCGTACGTCTGTCTGCCCGTCAAAGCTTTTGACGTGCAGTCAGAGACAATCGATGTACCCCTATTGAAAAATCCACCAGCCCGGGTCTGGTGTGTTTCTGGTGTTTACACCAGAGCGGAAATTCAGACACGGTTCTTAACGTGTTCTGGTGTCTTGGTGTGTTCTAGTGTCTTAGCGTGTTCTAGTGTCTTGGTGTGTTCTAGTGTATTGGTGTGTTCTGATGTCTTGGCGTGTTCTGATGTCTTGACGTGACCCTGTCAAGTGTGTTCTGATGTGACCCGGCCGATCTAGGGGTGACCTGGTCATGCATGCACGGTATAATTTGGATGCAGAAAGGACTGCTGATGACAACAGCTAGCATATTTTGCAAAAAGAACACCAATTTTTCAAAAGGTTTAGGTGTTCATTCTGCCATGAAACAAAATTACAAAGACAAAAAGGATGAAACTTACTATTTTATTTTTTCCCGACACGCACCACTCGCGCACATTCCCTTGCACACAGGGCTGTCCATGGCTCTTTTCTTCCATGCCGTTTTCGCCAGCACATCTGGATGGCTAAGATGATGGCTTGGGCAAGTTGGTATTGCATGATAAAACCTACAGTGCATAAAAAATACACGAGCAGTTATTCATAAAAAAACCTTAAAATAATCAAATCACAACTACAACAGTAAACAAGGAAGTTCTGTCGTGTCCAGCCTGATAATCAGTCAATTTATCACTCGGCCCACCCTCCCGCGTTCAATCTGCTTCCCCCTACCTGTGGGCAACATAATACAGTCAAACCCGACTATATCGAACTCTCAAAAAACCGTCTACCACTTCGATATAGCAGGCAATTCTCTATAAAAGTTTTAATGAATTTGACAACGAACAGGCACGCCACATTTAGAAAAGTAGTTTACTCTCGAAGGGGCATCTGTACGTCATGAGAGACGCTCACCGCAGCTATCTAGTGGCCGCTTCTTCGTTTACCGGCTCACCCTCTCCCCCCGCAAAAGAGATTTTTTTTCTTCTTCTGGGCGGTCGACGCGGCCACCCAAAAGAAAAAAGCCAGCTTTCTCTGCAAGCTGGCTTTCCCCAAGGACTATTGCTGCGATGGGGGAAAGCCAGCTTGCAGAGCTAAACAGCGCTCTTGGCAGATGGATCTATGGGTTGACGCTGCAATTTTCGTTCAATGTAATTGCATTTTTCGCTATGCATTTTTATTGCAGCTACCAGTCCATTTACACATAGTTTGAATTAACCGGGCTCTATATTATCGGGTTTGACTGTAGATCGAACATCGTGGCCTCGCTCCCAATGTGCAAAGAAAGCGCTGCACCCCACGCGGCATTTCTTCTGGTCTGCCCGCATTCACCTTGTCTGACCTCATAGTGCCTCTGACTGTACATGTGTGCTGCACAAGGTAAAATCAACAATAGGTTCATAAAAATATCTCAAATCGTAGTAAATTATAACTCGCACTATACTTAAAGCTGTTAGAACTTCAGATTGGGCGAGTTGGTAATTCATGTTTGTCGACGTTTAGCACACTCAAAAAACTGTCACTCAAGCATTCACACACCCAAGGAACACAACTCTCACACAGCGCTCACTAACAACTTTGTATTGCGTGTTTAACTTCGGCTTCTACTTCTACTTCAATTTGAGACGATTTTCAAATAGAAAAGACGAAATATAAGAGTAAAAAAATTCCCTTCTAATGCTTCGGCTATTTTGCGGCTAAAAAATTAATCTCATTTTGTGATAATGTTATCGACGGCGTACTAACACATTTGTCCTCTAGTCGTATGATGTTCTCGGCTTCGATGATTTCCCTTGTTAATTGGTTTACACTTTTGCCCAACACGGTGCTGTTGTTGAAATGTGCGACACACCCACAATCCCGACAGTGTATCCCTAAGTGGCCAGAGTTGGCTTTTACGATGTTGTTGTGTTCTCGAAGGCGGTCATTTAGACATCGCCCAGTTTGTCCAACGTATTGTCTTCCGCAGGAAAGAGGGAATGAATAGACAACCCCCTCAACGCAAGGCACAAAGATGGTTCTATGCTTCTTGGAGCAGCAGATTGCAGGATTTGAGGGTGTGGTGACGTTTCTGCACAGGCTGGACAGTTTAATGGGTGCTGAAAACACGATATCAACATTGAATCTGTTCGCTAATTTCTTAAGGCCGTGGGAAAAATTGTGGATGTAAGGGACGATGACTGGTCTTCTTGTCCTGTCGCTGTGTGTTTGCTTGACGCAGCTCCCTTGCTTCATTTCTTTAAGGATAGTTTCGACCACTGACACCAATAAGAAAACAGGGTACCCTGCGGACTTCAGTCTTGCAATTTGCCCGTCAAAACTCTTTTGTATGAAATGTGAGCACGATTTTGTGATTGAGCTCTTAAGGCATGACCGCACTATGCCTCTTTTGACGAGTTTTGAGTGCGCGGAGTTGAAAGGGAGGAGTGGTTTTTTACCCCTGGGTTCATAGAACCACCAGACGTGGTGGGGTAGCTCCACCAGTCGGAGATCCAAGAATCTTAAGGATCCTTCAACCGGCAACTCGTGGGTGATTTCTAGGGGACTCATGCAATCTTTAAATGCCGAGAGGACGTTGTCCACCAAGCTTGAACAATTGTTTTCATCGGTGGCTAAAAAATTAAAAAAATCGTCCACGTGTTTAAGCACTCACACTACTTTTTTGGCATCTAACCTCTGTTGTAGAATCCTATCGAGGTGTGCAAGATATAGGACGCTAAGTACAAGTGCAATGCACAAACCTATGCACACTCCTCTCTTTTGTAAGTAAGTGTGTCCACCCCAGGCAGCAAAGGTGGATTTAAGATAGAGAGTAAGCAATTCCAAAATCTTATTTTGGGGCATGCCTGAGGCATTCTGAAATGCAATAGCACCAAAGGTGTGGATGCTGTATTTTGGGGCATGCCTAAGTATGCCCCAAAATACAGCAATACAGGAAAGGCGGTTGTCTATTCACTCCCCCTTTCCTGCGGAAGACAATACGTTGGACAAACTGGGCGACGTCTAAATGACCGCCTTCGAGAACACAACAACATTGTAAAGGCCAACTCTGGCCACTTAGGGATACACTGTCGGGATTGTGGGTGTGTCGCACATTTCAACAACAGCACCGTGTTGGGCAAAAGTGTAAACCAATTAACAAGGGAAATCATCGAAGCCGAGAACATCATACGACTAGAGGACAAATGTGTTAGTACGCCGTCGATAACATTATCACAAAATGAGATTAATTTTTAGCCGCAAAATAGCATAAGCATTAGACGGGAATTTTTCGACTCTTATATTTCGTCTTTTTCTATTTGCAAATCGTCTCAAATTGAAGTAGAAGTAGAAGCCTAAGTTAAACACGCAATACAAAGTTGTTAGTGAGCGCTGTGTGAGAGTTGTGTTCCTTGGGTGTGTGAATGCTTGAGTGACAGTTTTTGAGTGCGCTAAACGTAGACAATCACACTATACACACATTATTTGCAGAGCTAAGCACAGCACAGCCACGACAGATTCTGTGCCCTTCCAGGTTGATCAGAAATACCCACCTGTCAGAGCGTCAATTTTTTCGTGTGTTAGGGGCTTCTTTCCCACCACACCCTCCTAGAGGAGACGCCTGCAGGCTTGCCCTGACACACTCCTGTCGAAGAGCTCTGCAGGCTCCCATAGTGATCGGCTGACCATTCTGAGAAAGCGGCCAGGGGTGGCAGCCTTTTCCACGGCGTGTGGAAAATGCTGCCTCTCGCATTTTGATGCCAGGTCCAAGATGAATCTGCAGTGAGTAACATTGTCAAGCAAATGCACAAAAAGTGGAGAAATACAGGCAACACAAATGGGCTCTCCACTTTCGTCTGCAATCATGTTCCTGCTTTGTTTCACTGAAATGCTGAATTGTACATATATATAAATAAAAAAATGAAATAAAGTAAAGGGGCACTCTCTAGTATTCCAGGATGGCCTATTTATGTTCCGAACTCAACTTATGTGCTCTAAGCATCCCAAAAGTCCAAAACTTACAATCATGTGTGGCTTATTTCACTATTAAAAAAATGGGATCAAAGATAGCGAATGTGGTTGAACTGAATCAAGGCGAATAGGGTGCAACGGCGAAAGACACTCGTCAGTCAATTGCAAGCGAGGGCTTCCCGTGCAGACGAGCAGGACTGGTCGGCTGCTTGTCCGGACGTAAAGCCATCGCTTGGGATTGTCTGATGAGCCCCATTCGTTGTTCGCGTACATTCGGCCGGGTTCAGTGGCGCCATTTGTACGTCTGAGATTCACTATTTTTTATCACATTTTTATTAGTGAAATAAGCGGCACATGATTGTAACCTAAACTTTTTGGGATGCTTAGAGCACACAATGTGTTACGGCCATAAATAGGCCATCTTAGAAAGCTCCCGAGCGCCCCTTTAAGAGAAATAATTTCAGCTTTGGAATATGCATTAAGAAGGAGGTCCATTACTGCTGTACAGATCAAATACTAATAATGATGTAAAAAAATTGTTTCATGAAAGCTTTTCACATATATGATATTTTAGGTACCCTTTAATGAACCATTTGACAATTTTTAAATTCAACATTGCAAAGTACGAAAGAAGTATACTGCTGTGCACTCCCTTATTTTGTACAAATATGTGCAGTCTCGGGCAGCCGAGCGATGTGAAACAAAAAACACCTTTGGCTCCACTCCATGACAAGACATGAAAAAGAAAACACGAATGAGTGTGCCATCACCATAACTCACTACCTTCCCTTTCTGTGTTCAGAAATAGGCATCAATATGTCTCACCTCTGTCTTCTTTACTAGTCTATACTAGCGAAGCGGGCTAGCTTACTAACCCCTAGATAGGTATTATTGGCACTGCTAAACTGTAATTTGTGGGACACGGCTATCAGATAGCACTGATGTCACTCTCATCCGCATGTACACTTTTCGAAGATAGTTCACCTTCTAGTCTAATGGCAGGACGTGAACAATCTTCTTTTATTTCAATTTTTTTTATTTTTAGTAGGAAAATAGGAATCGAACGAGCATAATTTTGGGATATTTAGAATGCTTAGAGCCCGTCGAACGAGTTATCACCAAGAACAGACAATCTCAGAAACGTCTTTAGTGCACCTGTAAGTCAGTACCTGTGTTTGCCTCTTTGTGTGCCTGCCTGTTTGTGTCCTTGTTTTTTCTTCCGTTAGTCTGTTCTCCTGAATAAGTCAATGAAGTGAAAACAAAAGACAAAATGCCTTGTAGGCCCAGGTATGTACCTCACCATCCCGGAGAGCAAACAGAGGTGGCCAAGAGGAGGCCACGGCCTCACCAGGTGGAGCAGCCACAGCAGCACCTAGGAGAGCAAATCGAAGGTTAGAGAGACGAGTAACATCAAGGTCTTGATTTGCTTATACGCTTAGGACATACGGTAGCTTTAATAAAGATAAAGATAGCCACAGAACATATCCAAAATGACATGCAATGCAGTATAAATAAAGCACAATATTCTTTCACAACGTCAATCTAGCCCTATGCTAAAAAGCTATGTTAGTCAAAACATTCAACCCCATTTCTTTTTTGTAGTAATAGCAGAAAGCATGCATATGCCCAAACAAAATGTATGCTACAGTTGCTAATAGGGCGAGATTTCAGCAATGCATGCCCTGAAAATGTTTCGCAATTTCACTCCACCAGCAAATCGCTCTCACTTGTTTTAGGATTTTCAGATCATCAGCCAATCGCTTTAACTTGATTTATGATGACTCAAACTTGTGGAGGTAATGTCAGCTCTTCCTTGCGGTACTTTTAGTGAGGTGACACAAGGGCTGTGGTCACTACCATTAAAGTGGTATTGTTGCTTATGATGTTGCCACAGCCAGGCTGCTTTATGCACTAAATAAATGAAGACTAATTTTTGAAATCACACCTTTAAGATATTATTTATTCACGTGCAATACTGCCAACCTTACCAACTCGTGTCGTTGCAACTACTCGCATGTCAAGTAAGCAATGACTGTCTCGTGCTATGCTGCATAAAGAAGTCATGAAATGAAGTCGCCCTGCAAGTACATAATTAGATTCGGGCCCACCAGCACTGTCACTCTGTCAGTAAATTAATTTCTGCTTTTATACAGATCAAAACACATTAACTTTTGCAACATACAGTCAGAGGCGCCTTGGGCAACGACACTGTGTGTGTGTGTGTGCGAGGGGGGGGGGGCAGGCAAACACAGCAGAATCTCGATAATACGAATCTCTCCACTCCACTCCACCCCCTCCCCTCATTGAAAGGTACCCAAACATTAACCGGCAATGCAGTTTGGCACGACAAGTTGCGTCATCTAGCGGCTGCCAAATAAAACACTGGATGGGCCAGGACAGCGAGGATCGCGGGGATTGCGGGTGGGTGCATTTAAGAAACCACGTGTGAATCTGGCAATTCGGATCGGCGTGAGCCTTTTTGGGAACTGTTTTTCTTAAAAGTAAGTCCCGGCTTCATGTCTCTACGACCTCACCGGGCTCCTGTGACATCTCGCCTACTCCTAGAGTTCCCCCAAAAATAAACGTCACTACTGCTGGGTGAAAGACTGCCACAGTCACGAAGGTGATTCAAGCGTCAAAGTATACCGATTCCCTTCGAGATCTTGGGAAGCGACACGGCTACAGAAGTGGATTACTGCAGTGCGACGCATCAAGTAAGTGAATTCTACAGTAATTGTTGAAGTGAACGAAAATAGATGTGCAGGCTTAGAAAGCGGTCCGACGAACTCGTTTTGCAGACTACTCGGCAAAATAACAAATTTATACAAGTTGTTTTACGAGTCACTTAGACAGCCACACAGGCAAATATGGTAGAAACAACCAGGCCGATTGTGCTTTGCTGTGCCGTCGAGAATCAGGCGATCAGGCCTTCAAGAAGCGAGAGGCCCATTGGCCCGTTGCGGCACTCGTAATTGTACGTGGGCATAGCCGTTCGGCACACACGCAATCACAACCAAAACCTTTTAAACCTGTGAGTTCTCAAATAGTGGATTTTCGTAGCACATTTGTTTGTTTCGGCAACCAAATTTAATGCTGAGTCTGGTAACAAATGTGACGGCATGCAGAAAACAGGATGCACAAGTTTTTCTTTAGAAAAAAAATCATGCGAAGCATAAATATCCTTCTCTCACGCACATTTTGTTGCCTGTCACCTTTTTACACCAGGCTTGCATATCACATTACAGCCACTGCAACGTGCGTACTGTTCTCTAGCATGCAGAGTTTGGTTCCAATTACCCACCTTTTATTCTAGCCGGGGGCGAGCGCGAGGAAACAGGAAAAGCGTGCTGCACCAGGCTGGGGCCGGGCAGGAACGATGCAGCCGTTCTGGTTGGTCTGGCACATGGCGATCCCCGGAGCGTTCCACCAGCGAGGTTCGGATCACGAACGGCGGAAACGGCAAGCCCTGGCCATACCGGCCTAGGCCATGACAATCCCGGACTGGTTCCGCAGCGAGACTCGGGCTGTGATAGCCCGGAACAGCTAGCCTACGCAGCGCTGGCGTGGGAAGGACGATCCGCAGGCCTGGACACGGACGCCGACTGCGAGCTCTGAACGACGGGCGACAACCAGGGTCGGCGGGTCCGGAGTGCCAGCTCTCGAAGACGGAAAACTGGGAAGTACAGTAAACCGATTAGTTGTCTTCTCGTTGTGTTGTGTCACTCCCTGGGAGACGAGCGAAACACATACCGATCGGGCGGCGATTAATATAGAGCGATCCCACAAGTGGTGAAGACAACTCAAAGAGGTGTCCAAATGACAACTCAATATGCTTGCCCGCTGGCTATGCTGGGTAACAAAAACTTTCGAACCGATAGCCGCCAGAAATTTTTCTTCTGAAAATCAATACATTCAGGCTCGTATCGCTCACTGAAGATCAAGCTACAAACGTCTCAGCAGATCTAATATTACGAAATTCCCGATTTCCAATGCAGCAAACACAAAAAGAAACAAAGAAATATCCTTACCTTCTTCGTGGCTTGCTTCCATGACCGTTTCTTCATCCGGGTACCAGAGTGCCCAGTGTACACACGCCGTCGACGATCCCCACCACTTCTAGCGACACAAAAGTTTTCCATTCGTTTTTATTATATTTTTTTATCTCTTTAAGGCACAGTGTATCTTCCAGAATACATTCAATATAATAATAGTGTTTTGTAACCCAAAGCAATACTCAGACGAAATGTCTAACGTATCTTAGCAGATACATTTTTTGGTTTCGGTTTCGTGGGCTCGAATTTTCGCCGCCAGGGGTCTTCCAGATACTCCGTCGGCTCCGATGTGCATGGCGGCGCCCAGGACGCGTATTGTCCGCGTCGTGCTACGCATTTCGACCTGCTGTTACAAAGGTAAGCTGTACTTCTCTAATGAAAAATACACCAGGCAATCCTGCTGTGACATCAGAGAATCCTGCGTGACACCAGAATATCTGGTGTGCCCACCAGCAATGCTGGTGTATCGAACAGACCAGCTGGTGTGCCCACCAGAAATGCTGGTGTACCTGCACATCAGCCTGATGGGTACGCCAAGAGAGTCTGTGTTACACTACAGTGGCTCATGTGCCCACTAGGCAGCTTGGTGTGCACACCACGCAGTTTAATGTGACACCAGAGTTGTGTTTTTGTTGACTTTCCCCCCGTCCGCGAGCGTGTTTTCTATTAGTTTTTGTGTGCCGACCCCGTCCCCCGACGGGGTGCCTTGTTTCCTCCCGTCTTGGTGGTCGCCGGAGATCCCGCGGCGGGCTCCTTTGTACTCAAGAAGTGTCCCCCTCGTCCCGAGAACTTTCCGGGTAGCCTTGAGCAGCTTGGGGCGACTCGCCGGCTAGCCTTTTCGAGGGTTCTCTTCCTTTCCGCCGGTATTCGTTTAAGTATTGAGAAAATAAAGAAGTCTTCATGTGAGTCGAAGCCGAAAAGATGTGTGCTGGTGACGCTTTCCTGACTTCCGGCGAGCTTGGTTTGTAGCAAAACAACAGAGACAGCTAGTAGTTATTACAGTTTTTGAGCCGAAAACCGGGAATTAATGGCCAGATCATGCATACTACGAGCCTGAGAGCGTCGACCGCCTGAAGCGAAAGAGAATTACCTGCGAGCCGCCACAACAAAGATCATCAACGAGATTGGCGTCCTGCTGGCCACGATTCCAACCGACATCGGTGAGCTCGAAGAAACATTTGATATTCTTCTACTTAAGTGAAGATTCTCTGAAAGAGCTGGACAACGGAAATCGAGCCATCTGTCGAATGTGATGCCTTAGACAGAGATTATCTGGCGACGTGATGGATACGCGGAACTGATCATGCGTAACTAAGACACGAGTCAACCGCAAGCTGAAAGGCCGAGAATTGTAGAACGACAGGGCGCCCGGTTCTTCGAAGCAGGGCAGTGGCTCCGGACAAACCCCAGTTTATCGCGGCAGACTCCCGCAACAGTAAAGCTCTGAAGTTTTACTGTTGTGCTTTTTTGCTTTTTTTTAATACAAAGTAATATGACAGCAGCGTCGTTGTCAAACTTATCATTGTACCCTTTCTTGTGAGTAAAGCAACACCCAGTCAACAGGTGCTCTGATATCACACTACAACAAAACCTGATGTCCCACGAGAGCACCAGATTGCTGGTGTCACATCAGAACACCAGATTTCTGGTGTCAGCACCAACACGCCAAATTTCTGGTGTCACACCAGAACACTCAGGAAATGTCCCAAATCACATCTGCATGAAAGAGTCTGCGTGTAACATCAAGTCGCACCAGCTCTCGGCCTGGTGTTATTATTTCACTAGGGCTTTGCTCTGAAATATGTTAATTTTGCATTTTTAGAAGTTCTGGATTCCATAGCGCAGACGTATTTTATCCTGAAACGTATGAAAGTCGGGCAAAAAGTACATAGTAGATATGCGTATCGTGTAAAGGCTGTTTCACATGCTGTGATTCTCGCCCGAAATCGGTGCGATTTCCATTAAATGTGCGATTAAAATCGCAGTCGCACTGCCGCTGCGGCTCTGCGATTGTTTTCCACCAAGTTGGTATTTTGCCGAAGAGTCGGTGCGATCGCTTTCTCGTCATCCAGCCGCTCATTAGCCAGCTATCATCCGCGAAAATAAATGTAGACACATAAAAGCTTCTGGTTTAATGCTTAGTTACGAAGTGTCTAGTGTTACGTCCGACGTAACCCAAGTTACGTCCAAATCTCCGCCTTCCCTAGGTTCACGGGGGAGAGAGAGAAGGGCAGGGGGGGGGAGGTTAGGTATACGCGTTTCAGTGCTCCGTCCGGACGTAACGCTAGCCACAGAGGCTTAATTATTAGAAATTTCTAGTTACATATTGCATTCCTAAAACATTTGTGCTTATTAAGACTTTTTTGTTTTATTTTAGACAAAGTCAAACGCGTCGCGTCCGTGTCCGAACAGCCGGCCGTTCCGACAGAAATCGCGCGGTTGTTGGAGCTTGTGAAACCAAACATTGCGATCGCACTCGCTGCGTCGGCTGTCCCTGTCGCACCGATTTTTGTTCGCACAGTCCCTGCATGTGAAACAGGCTTAAGAGAAAAGTCGCATAGTAGCTCTGTGATTTCTGTGGTGTTCCCTTCCGTGCTTAGATGTGGCAGTGTTTCGGTAGTTTTAAGCCGATAAATGTTTTGCCAGGTAAATAGGTTGGGCGATAGTTTAGGGGCGGGCGTTCACTCTGAATTTTACATACCTATGCACGAGGAATCAGCTGTAATTGTCGGGAGAAAGCTTCCTGTTTGGCGTGGTTTAGTACATCCCTATGTTGACTTGTTTACTGATAAAATTTGACGTGGTGCTCTTTTTTATTTATTTATTTATTTATTTGGACATACTGCCAGCCGCCTGTTGGCAGCCAAGGCAGGGGTGGGCATAGACAGACACAAACAAAAAAAAGCACGATAACCTAGCACACAGCAAAGCATACATGACAAATCATCGGCGATCAAGAAAGATAAAGTGTTCAATCATGGTAAAAAATAAACAAATAAAGTGGCATCGATTCACTTGACACAATCGACTCTCGAGCAAACGATACCAATCGCGCGCACACACACACACACAAAAAAAGAGAAAACAAATAGCATGCAGCAATAATAACCTAATATACCTTCTGCAGTCACCGCGAAAAAAGTTGTTCTATCATTGCTGCAAATGATGACGTTGTGGTTGCATTTGTAACACTTTCAGGCAAACTATTCCAGTCATTGATTGTACGCGTGAAAAAGCTATTTTTTAGACATTCAGTTCTACAGAAAGGGACCACAATAGTTTTCGAGTGCTTGTTGCGCGTGTGCCTGCTTGAGTTGTACTCCATGTACTTTTCGAATGACATGCGCGAAGAGTTGTGCACGATAGTAAAAAGAAGCTTAAGACGATTTATCTTGCGACGGGTTTCAAGACGAGGCATTTTTGATAGGTTGTATAATTTTGTAATTGAACTTTTTCTCCTGTATTCGTTGTACGCAAATCGAAGTGCTTTCTTCTGAATTCCCTCTATTCGGTCTACGTTGATTTTGGAAGTGGGATCCCATACCACATCAGCATACTCCAGAACAGGGCGTACGGTGGTGCTGTACGCTGCTAGTTTAGTTTTCGGTGTACAGTGTCTTAGTTTTCTTTTTAAGATCCAGAGTTTCACCATCGCTTTCTGCACAATCCATGCTACATGACTGTTCCAATTGAGTTTTGACGTGATTATAACACCGAGATACTTGTATTCATTGACAGTTTCTAAAGGATGATTGTTGATGGTGTAGCTAAAACCAAGGGGCGTTTTCTTGCGTGTGACGCACATGTATACACACTTAGAACTGTTCAGCGACATCTGCCAATTCGTGCACCATTGCGTTATACTGTTTAGACAGTTACTGAGCTTTACCTGATTACTTCTCGAACCTATCTCTGAAAACAATACGCAGTCGTCCGCATAAAACCGACATTGTACGCTGTCATCAACAGTAAGATCATTTAAGTAAACTAGAAAAAGCAAAGGCCCGAGTACGGACCCCTGGGGCACACCAGAAATAACCGGGATAGTCGGGGAAATTACTCCTCCGACCTCAACAAATTGATGACGATTGCTTAAGTAAGAATCCAACCACCGCACGAGTCTTTCATTGCCTAGGAGAGTCTTAAGTTTTATCAACAGCTTCTGATGTGGTACTCGATCGAAGGCTTTGGCAAAATCCAAGAAAATAACATCCACCTGGCCCCCCTTGTCAAGAACTTTTGCAAACTCATTTACAGTATGAAGAAGCTGTGTAACCGTCGAGAAGCCGCGCCTAAAACCATGCTGTTGATCCGATATGAAGTTATTTGCGTCAAAGTGAGTCACGAGATGCTTGAATAAAAAATGTTCGAGAACCTTGCTGCAAGAACAAAGCAAAGAAATTGGTCTATAGTTGCACACTTGAAGCCTATCGCCGGCTTTATGAATTGGTATTACCTTTGCAGTTTTCCACTGATCCGGTACAATAGCCTGTTCAAGCACATTACTGAATATAACAAAGAGAAATTTAGAGCACCATTCGGCGTATCTTTTCAGAAATGCGTTAGGGACATTGTCTGGACCACTTGATTTTTTTGTGTTTAAATTTAGAAGTGCTTCGAAAATGCCTTCCTGCGTCACCTGGACGTCCGGTACTCCTATTGCACTTTCCCTGTATTCAGGTGATCCGCCGTCGTTAATCGTAAATACCGAAGAAAAATAGTCATTAAATGTTTTAGCGATAACTGATTTGTCAACAACTTCTTTTCCACAGTCCTCAATCTTGCTTACGTGCTGTCTCGTGCCCTGTAAATGCCTCCAAAATTTAACTGGATCATTAAGCAGGAAGTTGGTCATTTTAACGTTGTAGTATTCATACCTGGATTTTTTTATTAGTGATTTAAGTTTTATACGCAGCACAGCTACCTTTGTTTTGCCTTTCGATGTTTTGTTAAGTCTTTTTGCCTGGCGCTTTACTTGCAGAATCTCCCTCGTTACCCAAGGACTACGCTGTCTAGTGTTTGTTTTCCTGGTTGGCACAAAGCGTTCTATACACGTGTTTACAGTTTCTTGGAAGAAATGCCACAATTGGTTTATATCACAGTTAGTGCAGGTAGATAAATCGAAAAACCCGTCGAAGGACAACTCAAGAAAATCTAAGATACTTTCGTCTTCTGCTTTGTTGAAGTCCTTAACTTTCTTTACCGTATTAGGTAGACGGTTGGGGACTAAACCTGGACAGTCTAACACTATCATGCGGTGATCTGATATTCCATCTACAACTGCACAGTAGTTATCTGAAACACACAGAGTATTAGAAACAAATAGCAAATCAAGGAGAGAACTGGTGGTTTCCGTAACCCTCGTGGGACTCGTTACTATCTGAACAAGGTTGTTTGAGAATGCTAAATCGATCAAGAGTTCGGAGTGGCGACACGCTGACATTGAGGTCATTGTTTCCCAGTCTATATTTGGAAGATTAAAGTCACCTCCCAAAATTATATTTCGGTTGTGTTTTGACTCTTTATGTACAAAATCGTGTAAGTCGTTCAATACCTCAATGTCAGCACAAGGTGGCCTGTATACCACGCCCACCAAAATACAGGAAGATAAAAGCGACACTGTCACCCACACCGCTTCAATGGGTGTGGTATTACGCAGCACAGAAAATTCTATTCCTCCTTTCAGAACTATAGCCACCCCTCCCCTTTCGAAGAGCGATCTTTCCGTATAATTTTGTGCGTTGGGGGAACGATATCGCAATCAGAAATACTATCACTTAGCCAGGTTTCGGTTATCAACAATATGTCGGGGTCGAAAGTAAGAATAATGGTTTCCAAGTCGGTCGTTTTATTGACAACACTCCTTGCATTCAGGTTTATTACTCGAAGTTTCGTGCTAGTTGCACAGACTGCCCCTTGCACTGCAACCTCGGGAAGAGGGGGGAGTACGTATTTCCATGCGCTAACCGTCAGACAGGATTCTGATGCGTGGCAGGATAGAGGGGAACTCTCGTATTTGCAGTGTCATCCCAGATGAATACTTGTCCATTTATTTTAATTTTATCGAAAGAGAGAACGACTTTGTCTCCATTCTTTTTTAATTCCTTAGCGCTGTCCCAGAGTTTTTTCCTAATCTGCTGGACACGTGGTGAGAAGTCCTCAGAAATACTGAACCTTGAACCCTTTAAACGCCTGCAGCTGCTCAGAACTGCACTCTTGTCCCTCTCATCGAGAAACCTTAGGATAACTGGTCGCGTTTTGTTAGCGACCTTACGACCAAGCCTGTGTATCTTTTCAATTCCAGAGGCGTGTACACCGAGAATATCCTCGAAAATTTCTCTCTTAACACAGTTTTCCAACCCTTCATTGCTTTCATCTGCTGTCTCTTTAATTCCATAAACAAGTAGGTTATTGCGTCTGCTTCTGTTCTCCAGGTCGTCTACTTTGCCGAGAAGGAAATTAACGTTCTTCTCAAGAGACACAATCTTTGTCTCGAAGGCTGCCACAGAAACTGCCATATTGGACAGTCCATCTACTCTGTGTTCGATTGTTGCAAGTCTAGCGTTAGTTTCCGCAATCAGTGCATCTGTAGCAGTTTTTCCCTCCTTTATCTCCTTTACGTCACTTGCAATGGCCGTAAGCTGCTGCATTAGATCCTCAAGGGTGGGTCCCGGATTGGTTTCTACGTCGCCGCTTAGCATCAACAAGAGACTAAACAGGTCATGGCACACACATAACACTCTCCAAAGGGACCGTGGGCACGGCAACTCTAAAAGACACACATTGTCGCTTCGGTACGAACATGAAAGGTACTCGTTCCTCACCTGCACGAAAAGTGAAAGCGGGTTTTTCAGCGACATAGCTCTGACGGAGTCGCCGCGCCCACTGTCGTAGAACCACCTTGATTGCGGCTTTATAGCTGGTTGAGTCCAGGAAGTGACCGTTGATGTTTCCGGTCGCGCATGCCCGAAGTGTAGAATCGGAGCGTGGTCGATAGTTGCCCGGTAATCGCTGGATGATGCAGGAATATCCCAGAGAGTGATGACTGCAAGCTTCGCCGCTGAGTCAGATGTTGCTGTTCCTCGTGCACTCGCTGGTGCATGAATGGCCGAATAAACCGCCAGGATCTGCACGAAAAGTGAAAGCGGGTTTTTCAGCGACATAGCTCTGACGGAGTCGCCGCGCCCACTTTTCTTTTAGGTTCTCGCATTTCTATCAGCTGCCCGGGATGGAAATTCTCATCAGATCCTTTCTACCAGACACGGAGTCGCGACCGTCCCTGTGTGGTTTTGATTCCGGAAAGTGTAACAGAGTCCGATGCGGGATATAGTGATAGTGAAGTGAGCGACGGTGACGAGGAGAACTTTCCGCAACGAAGGGCCTAACAACAAAACTTCCAAGCGATAACGAAACTGAAGGCGGAACGCCGGTCTGTCTAGTTCTGTCAACGTCAAGAAAGAAACAAAAGTCACCGCCGCAAGTTTTTCACTGGCAAAAGGAAGACAGGTGTTTTGTGGAGCCTGGCGGAACCCTTTGTTGGCCCAATGAAATGTTTTCATGGATGACAAGTTGCTGACGATTGTTGACGAAACAAACCTTTATGCTGTGCATCAGGATGGAGTGTATGGGTAAACGTGTGTTACACTGTGTCAGCATGATTACGCAAAGTACATATTCGAACTGAATCGTTGCATCGCCCCTTCAATTAAACACCTTATAAAATCAAATGTGCTGTTTGAGCGCTATACATCTTATATATTGTACAAGAAAACATGCTTTGATTCAACACCAGACATATATCTGTAATGCGTGCTCACCACACACACCTGGTCTGCATGTCAGGCCAGTATAGTGTGCCGTGGTGTACACATTAGACTGGTCTGATGTGGTGTAGTGTGCACATCGGGCCATTCTAGTGTGCTCTGGTGTGCACATCAGTCCAGCCTAGTGTGCTTTGGTGTGCACGTCAAACCACACTAGGTTGGTGTGATGGCACATTAAACCAGCCTAACGTGTTCTGGTGGGTACACCAGAACACGTTAGGCTGGTTTGTTGTGCGCACCAGAACACACCAGGCCGATCTGATGTTTACACCAGCAAACACTAGGACACACCAAACCGGTCTGGTGGATTTTTCAATAGGGACACTAAGAATCGCCACCAAGAAATCTTGACGGCATTTCGCGGCGGCCGACTGCCACCAGGAAACAATCAGAAAGCCGACAAGCGGAGTCTGACTGGAGTTTGACTGTCGGTCAGAGTAACTTGTTGGCCAATCAGACATGCTTTACGTACAGTCAGGCACAGTCAGCGGTCCACTAGAAAACATTGACTGCCAAGCAGGGTTACATTGATGGATTTTTCATTCGGGGACCTATTCTGAGTTGATTCCAATGCAGTGAGTAGAATATCGTGACCGGGAAGGATCACAGATGGAAGCTGCATATTTTAATTTAGGCCTGTTTAATGTTTTGTAGGGGATCAATTTGAGTGAAAGAAGTGCTAATAAAAAGCTGCGTTCTGAGTAGCCCAACATGCAGTTAGCACCGGTACTAAGATACTGAATGGCGGGTTTCCACGAAAGGTTATTTGTTAAGTGAACACCAAGGTACTTGTACGTTTCCACTTGCTCCAAAAGCGTTGCCATCTAGGTGGTAAGAGGGATTGTTGTTAGGTTTACGGGAAACTCTCATGAGAAGTACTTGAAGAGGAAAGCAGAGATGTCGGGGGAAGACGGCGAACAACGAGGATATAAATATGTTTAGGTCTAAAAGAAAAGTTTTCGATGTGACACTGAGCATAGGACGTTTCATGCACTTGCTCCTTGCTTTGTCACACCTCAGATCTCAGTTTTATCTCGAGCTATTTCCATCCTTCACCTTTGAAGAGCACCATCATCAAATGGCACTGATTGGTTTTCCCCTGTTCTCCTCGAAAGTTGACCCACTTTTCATCTTTTGATTCTGGGTTCTCTCAAATTCAATAAAGATCACCGCAATCTATGTTCTCCTCAGATAAACGTACTTAGCCATATTGCCGCCTGCAGAGCCAGAAAGCAACGCTCGGTCACGGTCTTCTAGAAGATTCTCATTCATTCTCGCACTAGTTGTAACTTCCCTATGCTTTGTTGTTCTCGAAAGTGCCAGTTCATCTCTCGCCCTGAGCGCGCGACGCTCGAACTTTCTTCACCGAACTTTCGAGATAACCACGCACTCTAGATAAGCAGCTGCCCGCGACCTTGTCGAGTCAGACTCGCTCGCGCTCTGTTTGCGCCGAATCACCGCCTGCTTTTCTGCTGCCTCTGACGCTCTTTCGTTCTTTACTTATCTTGGTTGGCACAAGTTCGCCTATTAAACCGTTATTTTTGAGTTCATCTAGCTCGTCTTCGTTCACTCTGTTCGTGACAATATCAAATGTATTGAATATACATTTATTCATTGCTTGGTTCCGATATTAACTTTTAGAAGGTGTCTCTCGAATGAAAGAAGATCCTCTAATTTTCTTTTCTTTTTTAGCTACAAACTTGGCATCTAGTATACTGTGAAGCATATTTTAAACAAAACATATCCACATTGTGTGGTTATACACATCGCTTTTAGAACCTTCAGCGTGTTAGTTAATCAATCGAGCTTAAAGATATTCCGTGCTTTTAATTAGACGTTAAAATTCCTTAATGGCACACACTATCAAAGTTCGAAACAATGTTCTGGGAGCTTTTTGCTCAACGTTAAAATACAGAACATATAAACCTTTTCAGAGGTTTCGCAATATCTTCTTGACGCAAAGAAATACACCTTTTTTGGGTGTTTGATAAAGTTGGATTTAAAAAGCCGGGAATGCTACACCAATGTGGTCTGTGCACGTGTATTACATGGGCAGGCGGACATAACATAAGGAGTTTAGTCTTCACAACAAATAAAGTGAATAACCTTTTTTTTCTCATTCACTTTTTAAAACATAAATATAACCTTATTGTTTCAATTAGAAACTTCCCTAAAGTCATCGAAAACCACTAGGCAGTAAATTTTATAAATACTTCCAGCGCTGGTAGACGCGGCAGTTCGCTATTGTACCTGTGCTACAGGCGCACGGGCTTTAAAAATGAAATGTTGCACTATGTGGAAAATGTCCCGTATGATTATCACTCTAACCTTTACTTTCTCCATACATAGTAATTCTCTTCGAAAACATGGATCATATACTGTCTACGTTATATTATTTGTTTGTCTGCAGGATTAATAAATTATTTTTATGCACTTCCCGACTAACTAAGTACGACAGCAACGTCAGACTGGCCGCCCGGAAAAAAAGGCCAGTTACCTGATAAACACAACAATTATTTTTACAATACCGAAAATACAACATTTCCAATGTTCTATATATAAGCGTGTTTTAATTGAGAAATATGTATTTATGATTTTAAGAGCCGATTTACGATCACATTTCATCTATTGTCCTTGGTTGTTGAAGTTCTTGATATAGTTTTTGTATTGATGTTTTTAAATGTTTTTATTCATGTTTGTGATATATTTTGGTGATGGTTTGTCATATTGATAGATATTTGTTGAAAAAATGTTTCTTGATTTCTTTTTGAGCTGCTGCCGATGTAACAGGCGCTTAGACTCCGCCAAGGTAGTTTTAGCAGCTTTTGTTCTGGGATACTACTGCAGTGTACGGCTGGAGAATGATTTCACTTTGAATTTAAAAACACGAATGATAATAGACGGAAAATCCGTGCGGGCGAATTTCGGCCCCCGTACGTAGTGTTTTTGCGCGAACGAACTGGACTGTAGAAACGTTGGTTCAACTGAAGAGCTTCAGCCGGTTCTGATTTCAGCGTTCGGGCGTATGGTGTGTGACTTGTTCGCTTTGCAAAGCGTCGAAGTGGCGCTTGCTGGGCTCTAGACGTCGCACGCTGGATTGTGTGTTCGTATATATAAAAAGGGTGTATATACTAATTTCCGCAAGACCCAGTAAGTATTAACTCCGAGATGAAATTACACCCTCGCGCCAGCAGCTATGGGACGAATGTGCACTACGTGCGAAAAAAAGTAAAAAAACATTTGAGTTGATTTTTTATAATAATAAATTTATGAAACTTGCACTTTTTATGATTTTACATAGCGCTATTATAATCCGTTTTGGGGGGTACCTTGGAACCCGGTGTCTTGGTCTTTTAAGTGAAATTCTCTTTATGAACCAAAATAGTAGGAATTTTAAGAGTTAACTTCGAATTCGTTAGGTTTTTAGGTCTTACATATTCAGCTTTGTGGCTGGGTTGGATTAAGTCAATGCTTAGACAATTTCGACAGTTGTCTAAGGCTTTGACACGCCTGTTCCCTTGTGTTAAAGGCACAGAAGATTCCGGCACGTCGATACTGCCCAGCCCAATTACCACAAGAACTACTGCGGTGCCAACAGTGACAACAGCGACGGCAAATATGACGCCAAGTACGACACCAAACGCGACGCCAAGTGCGAAACCAAGCATAAGGGCAAGTACGACTCTAAGTACGACCGCTAAGTACGACGCCAAGCACGAGGCCAATTACAACGACAAGTGCCAAACCAACTACAAGGGCAAGTACGACTGTAGAGTATGACGCTAGCTACGACGCTAAGTACGACGCCAAGTACGAGGCCAAGTACGACGACAAGTACGACTACCCCGACGGCAACAACTACCGCCACTAAGGCACTTCCGAGTGAGTACTAGAGAATAATGCCGATTTTTGCGGCGGCGATTACTCATGCGACGTGCAATCCGTGCAACGCGAAGAGTTCGAAGATGCCAGCGCGGCAAATGAGCTCCGCCAGAAGTTTGAGGTCATTCACGCTTTGCGAGTCCTGCACTACAGCCGATCATGCATACTGCTCCAGATACATTGATAATAAAAGTAGCCTATAGAAGACAAGGCTTGCACATCCTCCCGCTCCACTTAACCGTAATCACTAGTGGATTGATCCAGGGTCCCGGGACTAGCGTCAGCATCACCGCCAGCGCCTTTTCCAGCGTCTCACAACGAGTGAGACGCTAGCACACGGCGACGCCAGACGCACGTGTCTGCCATTTTGCGGCGTACTGTCGTACAGCTTCAACGTGTTTAGTGTTTAGAGTGGACGGGAATCTCCCAAGGATATCATCATGCGCAGTCCTTGTCTTCAGGTGAAATCGTTGAAAGCTCTCATTTGAGTTTTCAACTCCGAGGGAGAAAGTGGTGGCAGTTGGCGCATTCAATTGCACAATTTGTGTACTGTGCCTGAAACGCGTAACTGATTGGTGTGTTCACCGCGAAATATAAAGTGGTTCATCGATTTCTGCCTGATGACTTCGTAGAAGAGTCACGTCGCCGGCCGCACTCCAGGCGGTGTCACAGCAGCAATGGTGGATGTGACGGAAACCTGTTCAGTTGCAGGTAGCTTTTTATCTCTACACTCCATGGAAGTTTTAGAAACCTTGCGTCGGGATTCCGCTACTAGGCTTATTGTCGCGTTCGCTTGCACCTTTGGTCGGGACTTCAAGCACCAACCATCAGTATGGCGACATACAACATCATGGCACACCTGTTTCTGTGACATCGTGTGATGCTACTCTGGAACCACTTCTATTGTATTGGCGAGATAGGTCTTTAAGAACACCAGTCAAAGAAACGTACCAGGCACATGACACTAATAAAAAACCGCTATGGAATGTGACCATTCAGGAGAGCTGAGAACGGGCCTGCAGACTTGCGTGATGGTGTTGCCTCTAAACTGCATCTTGTATACTAGCGCTTCTATGGCACTTTAGGTGTGCTTTCAGAAATCGTGTTTTTCAAAATATTGCGCTGCGACTTACTGCAGAGATGCAAGCACACGGTAGAAGTATTTAAAAAAATCATAGAATGAACTCAACTCGCTCAAAAAAAAGACAAAAACCTGTTCTTCTGGGCAATCCACGAAGCAACTTCGCAGACGATGCACGCGGAGAGTGAACTGCTGACGACAGATGGCGCCCTCCGCGTCGAGGGAGCGTCGTCCAATACGGGTTGAGAGTAGACGATCTCGCCAAGGAACCCGAATCGGTCTGCGGTCCCTAAATGCGGCGTGCGCCAGCTGTCAGTAGCACTTCTCTCTACGCGTGCATCGTCTGCGAAGTTGCTGCGTAGACCGCCCAGAACAGTCTTTTTTATTCCTTCTGAAGAAAAAACAGTTCAATTTTTGATATTTTCGCTCTAAACTTCCGCCACCTAGTTGCACCTCTGTAGTATATATCCGCTCTACATGTTGAGAAACCGATTTTTTTGGAGCCGTCTAAATAGCTCTAAATTATTCAGTTTGTACATGCTGTACAACAACGACACGAATTTTTTGCTAAGACTGGCGGCGCAAACGATTTTTATTACAGTTACGCAGAAAATAAACACGAAGTGCAATATTTTGAGCAGGAAGATTGCATGTTACAAACAACGACATTTTTCAAAACTTTCAAACCTTACAAAATTGCACTGACGGACTAGCGACGTTCAATAGACATGTTACCCTAGAAGAGAGCATAGAGTCTACCTAGGAATTCCATGAGCTGTAATGCCTTCTTATTGTCGTAGATTCCCTATTGAAAATTGACCACGGACATCCTGACATTCTAGGTCTACTGGCCATGTATAGCTTGCTAAAAACATCCCGTGGGAAGAGAGCGTATGATGACGTAGGTCAATAGCAATCCTTATACCAGAAACAGTTATGTTGTAAGTATCGTAACCGCATCATGTTTCTACAAAGGCAATAGGATGTCCGTAACAATAGTTTTATAGGATACTCTACGAAGAGCCTAGGACGTCCACATTCAATATTTCATAAGGTGCTGCTATAAAGGCAATAGAATGTTCGTCCTAGGCTTCTAAGAGACGCCCATGATGCCCCTACATAGGTAACGAAATGGTCTTCCTAGGCTTCCAGGAGGAGCCCAGGACGGCCATAGCTAAATTCATAGAACAAGCTGCTGCTAAAACAGACACCAAATATTAATTTCAAGTATCCTCCAAGTTTATTACACATTGCCTATTCCCGTTGACAGGTACAAACGCGAAAGCAGTCTTTGAAATGTGAACAGATATTGCTAAGGTGTTATGCAACTGAGACTATTGCAAAGCAAACAAGAACCGGGGTAATTCTTCAGGTAATTCGGAAGTGTATCCGTAGAAAGACAGTCAATCGTCACTAAAAGTATGCGTCGGTGTATGTTACTATACATAGTGGAACCTGAGACTGAGGTATGCAAGGAAAACTTCGAGGACGAGAAAGAAAGAGGACTAGACACCGTCTCAAACGCAGCTAAAGACTTTTTATTCCGTGCCCTCCTTATATACATCCTCGATGTCGCCAATCTTCCCATAAACCGCTAAGACCTCAATAGGGTTCACTTTGACACAATAGTACAGACAATTGAAACCTCACAGCAACCAGGGATCACTTCGGTCACAAGCCATCCAACTGAGAACAACAGGGGCACTCAAAGAAACAAAACCACGAAACCGAAAAAAGATAAGGACGTCATTCTTTCCTCTGAGGGTTCACATTCACCACAATTGCACCGAGCTCACAGATCTACAGTACACTCCGGTCACAAACCATTCAACTGAAAACAACAAAGGCCTTCCAGCGAAACGAAATCAGCAACCGGACATCCATTAACGATAAGAAAGGCAATCTTTCCTCCCTCGCTTAACATACAGAAAAAAAAACACACAAAACACAATCACAAAACACAAAAACAAAACGGTTAAATCTTGAGAAACGCCTTTGATTCATTCGTGAGGACCCATGGATGGCTGACTAATGCAGTTTCCTGACGCTTTTATCCGATCGTCTCTCTGACTACCCGTTTTACGTCATTCCTTTCCCTGTGTAACACTTCTGTTTCCGACCACTTTGCTTCACAATTGTTGCACTCCTGTAAATGTTTACAGCAATTTCTGAGTTTGTTGCGTTGTTCTTAACGTTGCGCTTATGCTCCGTAAGTCTATCATTGAGGCACCTTGACTTCTGGCTCATCTTAAACCCTTAAAAAACCTTAAACAGTCTCAGGTTCCACTATGCATGATCTACACCAGCTCGTCGGCACTTTGACCATCTTTATGTTACTATGACCGTTTCAAGTTTCAAAGATGTAATTCGAGATCGAGATATGTCAAACCGGGTACTTGCGCAACATCCACACAAGCACAAAAACGAGAAGGAAAGGCACAGTAAAAAATCAACAGGATGTGGCACAAGCTATCGTTTGCCGAACCGAACACTAAACGCATCGCAACAATTTCTTTAGATATTCTTGAACAAATCGCGTGTTGCCGATAAGCTTGTAGGACTTTTCAGACCTCGATAGCTTTGTTACTTTTCAAATGCGTCGACGCACGATATGCCATTTATCACGAAAATCCAAGGTCGCCCCGCAGGCAACGTATCTTGGTTATCAAGCAGGCTTTCCGGGATTGGGAACCGATACTGAGTCATCCGTCAATCTTTTACCACGTGATCACGCTCCTGCCGTTACCCCCGCGCTGAGAACGGAGTCAAGCTGTAAAAAGCAGACGGTTCATTGATCCCGCGAGTGCGCAACGCAGCAGAGGCTGGTTTCACTATTTCTCTAAGTGGCGCGGTGCCGTCGGAGCCGAGATGCGCTCCGATTGCAAACCAAAACTTAAAAACCCGTCGATTTTGTGCGTTTTCTTTCAGAAAGCCGTAAAATGCTGCGCGTGCCTTCAATCGTTCCGCAATTTGTTTATTTAGCGTTTTTCGGTGATGCTGAGCAGTTTTCTAAGTTGAAACCATGCCCTTAAACACAATACTAAAAAGTTAATTACGCAAAAAAGAATTAACAATCTAATTATTCCGGACTTTAATAACTTTCCTAAATAGGCCTTTGGCGCAGGACCAAAACAGACAGAAGCCTTTTTTGTTGCGATGCGTAGTTTTCTAAATATCGAATTTGTCCACCTTTCGTGAAACACCCTGAATATTATTGTGTGTGTGATTGTACCAGCACATTAAAACACCCCCGGAAACATTTTCTGGCTACACCACTGTCTAAATTTATACAATTTTTAGAGAAATTTAAAGTTACGGGTTCCTGTTAAAATTGCGTTGTTTAAATTCGGTTTTGTGAACCTTTGCATCTTTGTAGAATTTGTGATTACAGGGTTTAAGAAACTGTACAGTTTTTTTACATGCACACAGCCCTTGCAAAAAAAAAAAAACAAAGTTAATGCTGTTATTAGCGAGCTGCGAAATCTTCGACCCTGCTTATTTCTGAAAATTATATTATTTTTTTTCATTCGTAAGTTTAGTTATTATTGTTCTCATTATTGTACAACATTTGCGCACCACGGTGCCAACACATGGAGGAAGTCCGCTAGAAGAAGCTTACGGCTTATATCTCAGAATAATAAAACAGAGAAAACTCAGCAACAGCATTCACTGATTTCTAGAATTCGCAGAGTAAATGGGTAATATGACGTCAGTACGGTACTTAACGATTAAATAATAATTTTGGGGGTGTTAAAATATTTAGGAATTTTGTCTATACGTCTATTTAGGAATTTTTGTCTATACGACTATTTAGGAATTTTGGTCTATAGTTGGCGGCGAGCTAGAAGTGTCTACACATGCACGAAAACATCTGTCCATGGAAATGTGCTAGAAATAATGCCATCTCATTGTGGCCATGAGAAACCCAAAAAACTCTAAATATATTAGACTAAGGAAACGACCAGTATCAGCTCAAAAATGCTCATGTGTGGATTTCACAGCATAGGAACGCAACAGGACGTTCCTAGGCTCGACCACGTTACCATTCTATAAAATTGATGTACCGACATATTAAAAAAGTTTGGACGTTAGAAGTTTCCTAGGGGCATGCCCTTATTTACGCCCTAGTCCTAGTTCATGCGGAGTCGCAAGTGAATGACTACAGAAGAAAACAAACTGTCCATAGAAAAGCATCAACGGACAAAACATTTCCATAAAGAAAATTAAACGGATATAGCGAGTACTTAGAGCGCCCACATGAATATTTATATGGCTCTCTAACTAAAAATACTTACTGCACCTTATTTAAAATGCAAAAATACCGGAATGGTTTGTAACTACGTCATCATCTGGGACGCAGTTGCTACTACGGATTTGCCTAAACCTTCTGCACCACTTTCATTGCGTGCAAACCTCAATATCTATTAAAAAGTGAAGCCTATTTTAGAACACAAACTCAGCATATTTTAAAACTTTCATGTTGTTCATCTGCCGTACAGAAGCTGAAATGTAACGGTAGATAACAACAAATGTTTCGATGCAAGCATATCAGAGGTTTTGAGGACCTATCGCGCAAATTGAGTGTCAGTGAAAAGTTCTCACTAAAATATACCCGTGATAGTGGACTCTTGAACGAGTCAAGAATTTCTCATTGGTCGACTTAACGATCTTAGCAGAAAGCTCCGACCCAACTTTCAATCAGCAACTTATTAAGCTCTAGCTCTCTCATTCTACAAAATCGAACTCCAAGGCACGGTTTGCTGATCGCTGCGGCTATCTCCTCTGGCGGGTATAATAGCCGCAGGAGGGGTTTGAGGTATCGTGATTTGCTCCTCGGTGAGAAAGTACCTTGTGTTCCACCCGATTCCTCTCAGGAAGACGTGAGCATTTTACTTTCACTTTTTTCAATACTTCCGTAGCATAACCTTAGCCAAGTAATTTATTGCCGCTGATCAAACACACAAAGTACCCAGTTCATTTTACATGCTGACCTTGGTCACCATTTCTCTGCGAGCAAAATAAGGCTCGAATATTCTAAAAAAAGGAAGAAATAACAGCAACCATTTGCCTGGAACACAAGGCAGCTATACAAAAAGAAGCTGAAGGAACACGAGGAGATACAAACGTGTCCTGACGTCAGATCCCCATGTTCTGGTTGGAAAAATAGTTGGTAGACGGAACGGCTATTTTTCTTGTCTCTGCACAATAGGCTCATTTGATTTAACTGCACCTCCTGCACCAGCTGGTCTCTGCTCTCAGTGTGCACCACCGTATTTTATTTACAAGTGTGGCCTATCTGAAAACAAAACCGGAAATATAGGGCGGTTTAAGTCACCAGGCTCGATCTAAATGGACCGTAAAAATCAACGCTTGGACGTAGCAATCTAAACTTTTCGTCAAAGATGTATTTCACAGGTCTAGTTTTATTTTGAAGAATGAGAAAACGTAGCTCTTTTGTATAAAGTAAGGCCAAGACACTTGCCAGGGACTACGGCGGGCAGCGACGCAGACGACAGTGGTGCTGTAGCGGGGTGTGTTTGGCGTTCGTATTGATAGATGGCGCTGCCTCCTTATCGCGACGGCTCGCGACCACCGTGGTTGATTAAAATGAACCAGATCTTTTGAAATGTACCTGTGGTTAAAGTATAAATGCAAACAATAAAAGCGAAACTTTAAAGTAAAAAAGAACACGTCTGCATAACGGCGGCGCTTTTGCTGCCAACGGATTTCGTCTGCGTGTCGTCTGCTATCTTTCGCTGGTCGGCTTCACCTTCGGACGCTGCTCCCGACGCCATCTATCAATACGAACGCCAAGCACACCCCGCTACTGGACTTGGATGCCGTCTGGGTCGTACCGCCCGCCGTAAACTAAGCAGAGTTTCTTGGCCCTATTATTTTCTAAAAGATAACTAGGCTTTGTCATTTTACAAGAAAAAACCGACCTGTGAAATAAACCTTTGACAAAAATTTTGGATGGCTACGTGCAGGCGTCGATTTTTACGGTCCATTTTAGATCGAGCCTGGTGACTTGGACACCCTATATATTGTCCTGTTCTTTCCTGCTCAGCGCCACATTTGTCTTCTCTAGTTCAGGTTGATGCAGGTAAATCGAATGAGCTCCATCTATATTCAATGAACGACTTGCAAAGTCGAAGCGACCCTAGTGGTGTAGTGACGGGCAAAGCATCTTGGGATCTCATTGGCAACAATGGCGGTTTGATTTTTAATCTCACTTTTACAACAATTCTTCGTGAACATTCAGTGCTTGCATTTTTGAATGCTGCAAAAGACTTATTTTTCGTGGGCTCAATATTATCGCGATTTAGGTCAAAGCAAACGTTTTTGAATACTTCGCCGGTTCTAATTTTCGCCACTCGGTGGGATCTCAATATAGCTTCCAATATATCTTGAGTTTACCGAATCGTTGCGGGACCTATGTTTCGTGAATTGTAGGCGATTTGTGAAATTCATGAATATTAGGTTCTCACGAAACTTAAGTCATCTTAGAGTATGGGAATTCTCCGAAGGTTGTGACACCCAGATTTATTTCATTCCAAACTCATATTACTGGCCTTACGTTCAGTGCTTCCCTCGTGCAAGAGTTTGTGCGCAGGTAAACCCAGGACTAGTATAGCAGATGTAAGAAATATACTATCACCGATCATCCTGTTTTATTGTTTCCCCATTGTGCTACGTTTTTGCTTAAATGATCCGTGAGCCGAGAGTGTGATGCTGATCGCTGGAGTCCAGAAATGTATGGGACACGGCCGGCTGTACTCCTACTTCTCGCTAAGTCTAGGTGTGTCCTTACGACCGAAGGGCTGCAAGGAGATGGCTGTCCTAGCGAGGAGTAGTTTCAACGGCGGCTCTCAAAAATATATTGGGTGCAATGTAAGCGAGTTGCTGACTTTAGTTTTATGCAGTGCTGAGATTCCACTACTTGTAAACGGGCAATCGACACTGAAACCACGCTATTGCTCTCCATGGACAAACTGGTCCCATAATTAAACTGGAATAGCAATTCTTTGGGAAGTAGCGCATATAAGAGCTTAGCAAGGGTGTCGTCTGCTCTTCAGCACTGGGTTTGGTGTTCGAACATGAAACGCGGCCGAACACATTCGAACGCCAGACCTTGCTCAAATTACAGACAGCGAACCTGCTCACTGCAATTGGTGACTGACAGTGGACATAGGCAAAGACTTCTAACCTGTGCGTTTACACACAATATTTCCAATCAGAGCACTCCGCACTCTGACTTCACGGCATCGTACTCATCACCTCCTATTACTCACTTTCTTTCCGCATACTTTCTTGTTCCCACGAAGCCAATCAAGTCACCTTAAAATGTTTCTTGGGGCTGAGCTAACCGCCGGGAAAAATAACCTACATTCAAGTCCAATCCTGCCCATGTATTGCCTAGTGCAGCTTAATTCTTCTTCTTTATTCACCGTTCGTGCAAGCGTTCTCAATCTCACACGTGAAAAACTCAATTATGGCGCACCATTGTAGATAATACATTTTCTCTCTCGCACTTGGACTTTCGCAGGGCCGATGAACCCAAAAACGATCTTGTGCACTTTTGGCGCCAAAACTGATATAAACACTGTCGGCCCCCAGGACGGCGTTTGTGACATCATCATCTTCGATTTCTTTTACGTCCTAGGGAGGGGCACTTTCATAAATATTAATTGGTTAGACCTGAATTGGTTTCTCAGCTATGTTGGAAGCCACCCTGGAATGACAGAATTCGGACTGGGAATAAATCACAGGTAATCTCCATTTGCACGACTTAGATTCGCATAATGTTCGCAGATGTACTGCGTTTTGCGGAAACAAAATATCGAACTCACGAATGTTCTCGATACGTAAATCACACTTCATGTTAACAAAAAGAATGGTCACCCCGTTTCTGCTTTCAGTAAATTCTCAGTTTTAGCAGTGATATTCTTAGCTTTGATTAGTTTATATGCTTATTTTTAGATTGTTTATAAAGTCGTTATAGGACTATAACAGCAATACTTAAAATGGCATCTCGCCGCCAACGTGCTGACAAGCTGACTGCTAGCTATGTTCCTCTGTTCACTCAAACATTATTCGAGCTCAATACGCCTAAAACAACCCGCGTGCAGCAGTTCTTGTCTTCCCGGCGATTTTTACAGCAACAGCTTAAGATCATGCATGTATTGTAATTGCGATATTTTATGAAGGCGAGAATACGTAGCTCTCAGTTTTACCTTTCGTACTTGTTCCTGCTGAACGAGAGTCTGTGCACCGACGGTACGCCCTTGAACGAAGAGCGAGCGCTTGCAGCCTTGTAAGGGAATTGTTGTACAGATGAAAATATAAAAAATAGGGAAGCCAAAATTAAAACGGGTCACAAGGCAAATAAAAAATGGAATGATATGAACTATGTGAATACGTAGCAAAGAGCAGAACACCGTTACGAAAATGGTTCTTAAGGCACACACCATTTCTAGCGCTCGAGACACGGGAAGAGTGGCTCGCAGCCACCCTGGCAGCACACCAGTGTTGGCCCAACGTTGAAACGATATTTGATTGATTGGATTCTAATTTTGGACCCAATTCTGAGACGCCACTGGCGCCAACGTTGGAGCAATGACATTTTTATATTGGGCCAATGACGATCCGGGTTTACTGCTATTATTATTCCAATATTAGTATTCAAATTTATACATATAAATAACAATATCTCTAGCCTATATCACGCCGAAATTTTAATAATTGGACTTTAGTAATTATAGAGGATTTACAATATCGGTGTACGATGATTGGCCGCGATTTTCCATATCGGTAACCAATTTTATAATGCGATTTACAATATTGTTATCTAATATTATGCCATTTGTTCCAATATTAGTATCAAGTGATACAATAATTTATTGAAATAATGTAAACCAATTATTTTTAGACTTCTTTAATATTGTAATCTAATCACAAACCAATTTCTCCAATGCAGTTTTCCAGTTACATGCCTGTTTTAACCACTTTTGGCAACCAGTGATAGATCATAGTTTTCAAGATCTTGATGAGCCATTATTATATGGCCCAGATTTCCTAAGCTTGATAACTTATTATTTGCCTGTCTTTTACAATTATGTTAAGCGGGATAAACCTAAACTTCACCAAAAATTGCCACCTTTTTCAGCAGGGTTTTGACAATTGCTTGACAGAAACTTTTTTAATAATAGTTAACATTAATATTGACTGAACGAACATTTATCGTAATATGTGTGTTTGTTTTTGTACAGTTTATGTCAGATAAAATAAAAATAAAATTTTTTATGCTTGCCATACCCTGAAAGACAACAAACACGTTAAAATTTGTAAAGCTCCTCATTTATTTCACCAGTGACATACCCCCGTTGCAAAATTAATGAATGCGAGTCCTTTTTGTCAATTGCGAATCAACCAACGTATTAGAGACGACAAGTCAATGTTCATTTTAAGCGTCAACGTCAAACTTAGCTACAAATTACCACTGCTTTATAGAAACATTGCTTTGTTCGAAAACTTTGATCCCAAAACGTAAGGTGTTTCTAGAAGGATTCACAGCTCGATGATGGCTCTGATGTCGCGAAAAAGAAAAAGAGTAACGAAACACAATTAAAATCATTATCTTTAAAGAAAGGTGTAATTCAATCTGGAAAATGGAAAGAGGAACAGCATAAGAAAAGCTGATTATCAGCTAAAACCGCGAAGGCGTTTTTCTTTCTTAAAAATTCTGTTCGGGCATGTAGTTGACACACATTAAACGTCGCGTCCTGTGAACAAAAACAACGTACAATTAAAATATAGGTCTCGCCCCACAATCTTTCTGCAATGCATTCGGCGAAAGAACATTTCAGACGTCACAGAGGTAATATACTCTAGGAGTTCGAAACTGTTTTGATTTATTAAACTTCTCCCTAAAAGAAAATGAGAAAGAAAGAATAAGACACAAGCATGTCCAGGTGAAGAAATGGGACGATCCGTACAAATATATCTTTCTTAATCATAAGCATTGATGTGTACGTTAGACAGGTCATGACATACTGAATTAGTTTAATTGGGTCAATATGAAAACGCAGCTACTTTTCTTGGAAATAGCCAACCGTTAGCTTGTTCTGAAGTAGATATCGTCCAATCAATGCACAGTTGTGTTACAAAAATATTTGAATTTATTCGAAAAAAAAGGCCGGAATTAACCTAATTCACATCGTTCAGTGTTTATTTTTTAGGCCCTTATATGTTATTGAACACTACTTTTTTGACGATACTTAATACTTTATTTTTCGTTTCGTCAAAGATATTCAAAACAAAGGACAAGAATGCGATCTGAACAAAAATATATGTGGTAAATATTTAGTTATAGAAATTGGAAGAAAGCAGAAATAACCTCGTGAATTGGAAGCGAGCAAATTTGTGAACAAGCGTAAGGTTACGCGATGTTTAGTCGTGAAAAGCCAAAACAAGACAAGATAAACAAATCTACTACGCGGGGTTTCAATCTCTGGCAGACAGGTTGTTAACATCTGGCATCATGGCTCTGGTTGCCGTCTTGAGCACATCTCGCAGTGTAATGTCCGCGGACGGCACAGAAAGTGCCCGCGGGCCGCACGTTACGCACCCCTGACCTAGAGGATACTGGTAACACACGCAAAGCACAGCTGTTAAATTGAAGTTTAGGGTTTTTACGTGGCAAACCAACGAAGGGCATCTGGCGCGCCCCGGCGGAGAACTAGCGATGCATTTGGACCACCTTGGGATCTTTTTTGACGGGCAACCGAAAGCTCGGTTGGAGGAAACACCCATTAGAAAAAATGCCGAAGTGCTTAAGCTTCCTGCGTCATTAACGAAGGCCACCGACCGTCGGCCACTGATGGGACACAAGTGCTGCGTCAGTGTTCGGTTGGAAGTCGTGTTCAATCAGTGAGAACTCGACTCCTTGTCGAACGCTGACGCCTTTGTCGTGTTCAATCTCTGGTCTACGGTGGCTTTCGTTAGTCACGCAGGAAAATTCAGCACTCAGACTTTCTTTTCTAGGAGCTGCTGTTAGAGGGCGCCTTTTCCACGCAACACTCAGTCAGATTAAGCGCAGACCTGAGCTTGCGTCCTTAAAACAATACGCGTGCAATGCTCAAGTTTCCGGACAAACAAAAATGATTCACTATAAGACAGGATCACGCACCTGCGCAATTCTTTGCAATGTAGTGATTCGTGTAGAGTATAAGCACCGTAAAGTCAGTCTGGAGTTGTTTTGCATGCTTAAAACACTACTCACTTAAAAAAAATATGATGCACACTTTCTGCTTTTTTTGACTTCTCTAAGAGCTCTTCTAACCTGTTTTTGAGCTCTTCATCAGTGTATGAATTTCTGTGAGCAAAGTTGTTGCGATAGCGAATGTTGCGGGTGCAAACGCTTAGTTTCAGTTGACGAGCGCATACTCGCCAGCTAAAGCCAGTGTTCTATGCGTTACCGAAAAAGAGGAACGAAATATGTTACGTGTTACTTGTACATAAAAAGAAACGCATTACCGACCTACGTTACCTCAATATAAAAAACGCTTTACCGGTGCCATTATCGATAAAAAGTAACGCCCGTTACTTTTGTGTTGATTTTTTTAAATTATAAATGAGCAGGTTTACACTTTTGGCGGTACAATTACGCATCAGCACCATATTTAAGGAAACGTTATATGCATGCATACACTGAGCATAAATATTTTACCTTTTTAACAGTTTCATTTAAATCTCACGAGAAAGAACGCAAAGAAAAACGCCAAAACTAAAGTATTTACATGACTTGACGTCTACAAACAGCAGTGTTGCCACAACTGCTCTTATTTCCACCCTAATTAAGTCATGTCACCATCAGCTTGAACCAAGTTTTGAAAACCAGATTAGGCGTCTACGTGAGTCTGGTTATCCAGAGTCTCCTGGTGGCCATTTCTGAAATCATTTGCCATAAATTGAAACGCCAGCGTGCAGGAAATGAGGCTTCATCAAAATCTACAAATCGAAGAAACGTTGCGGTTATTCCCTACATACATGGACTCACACACAACCTAAAAAAGATTGTCGGGAGGCATGATGTTCAGGTTGCGTGCTCGGCACCACACAAGGCGTACTCCATGTGCCGCAGAACCAATCAAAGAACAAATCAAGAAAAGACACAAAGCACAATTGCTCGCAGGACGCAGTATACCCCGTGCCAAATGGGCGTTGTGTACCACATACCACTTTCCTACGGCAAGTGCTACATAGGGCAAACTGGGCGGTGTGTGAACGATCGAGCTAGGGAGCACGCGGCTTCTGTTAAAGGAACATCGGCCGGACATCTCTCTGCACCATTGCCGGATTAGCAATTGCACTCCTGATATTAACATCATTACCGTTACAGGGCGACACCTCAACCACGGTGGCACCTCAACGCATATGCACGCGAGGTAATTGAAGCCCTGGCCACTGAAGAAAGTGGTTAAATGTGCGTGAGCACACGTCTGCCACGATCCACGCGAAAGAAAGACAATACTTGGGGTGTGGCTCGAGCCGCTTAACATCCTAATGGGTGCAGCGCGTTGACATGGGGGATGGTTTTTTATCACTAGCTGTAGTAGAAAAAAATGAAAAAAGAAAAAAAGAAAAAAGGAAGACGAAGTATTTAAGCAAGCAATTTGATAGTCAGCGGTGTGTATGTCTTTTCTCTCTCGGTTTTTCTAATTTGTAACTGTTCAGCTGACCCTATTCAGTAAAGGAACACTCATGTACTGACACTTCAAAAAAGTGATACACCCGGAGGAATAAAAAAGTAAAAGAAATACATTCAAAACAAGTCCCGGCACACTATCAAGCACTATACTCTTTATATTTTTAACAAAATCACAGACATTTGTCACTGCGACGACGGAATTAGGGAGTTGGTTTCATTCCTTTATTGCCCCAGGAAGAAACTAAACTTTAAAAAAAATCATTTTTGACACATGGTTATCTGATATGCATGCTATGACGATGTCTCGTACATTCACTGACGCGTAGTCTATGTAATTATTTTTGTCTATCTTAACTAGACCATGAATGATAAAAAATGAATTTCTGATGGTCACACTTTGTTCTTAATTCAAGATAAGGAAGTTCAGCAAGTCTACAGAGTTCGGTGGGGGAATGATTACTATATTATTTATGAAAGAAAAACCTGGAAGCAAGCCGCTGCACTATATCAAGTTTGGACGAGTTAGCTACTCTATATTGATCCCACACTACTCTTGCGTATTCAAGGACAGGTCTCACCAGTGTTTTGTAAGCTAATGTTTGTATTTCTGGCGAAGCGATTGTAAGATTTCTTCTGAGGTACCACAGTGCCTGCTTAGCTTTTCTGGACACTTCTTCCGTGTGTGTATTCCATTGTAAGTCCCTTGTAAAGGTCACTACTAAGTACTTATTTTCGTTTTCACGAGGTAGGTTGGTGTGATCTATAAAGTAATCATAATTTAGGGAATGTTTCCTTTTTGTTATAGACATAACGACTGATTTTCGAGGGTTTAACTGTATTTGCCACTCGTTGCGCCAATGTTTGATTTCCAGAAATTCATTTGGCAGTTTTAGTTGCTCTTGTTCAGTTTTTGTTTTATTGTACAAAATACAGTCTTCTGCAAACAGCTTAATTGGAACCGATATTCCACAGCGGATGTCATCTATAAATATTAAAAATAAAAGCGGTCCTAGCGCACTACCTTGTGGAACTCCAGAAGCAACTGGAGCCGGTCTAGACACACAGCCTCCCAACTCAACGAAGTGAACTTTCGATGAAAGATATGTGCAAAATCAATTTGTAACGATGGCGTTTTTAAACGCGGTTTTAATTTTAAGCAATAGTTTGGGATGAGACACTTTATCGAATGCTTTTGCAAATTCCAAAAAATATGACGTCCGTTTGACCACGGTTAATTATAGTTTGAGAGAGATCGTGCACGGTTTCAATGAGTCGGGTCGTTGTGAGAAGATATTTTACGAAATCCATGTTGATAATGAAACAAAATGTCGTGATCGTTAATGAACTATAAAAGATGCTTTGACGCAATTTGTTCGAGAAGCTTAGAGCACGTGTTAATGAGAGATATAGGTCGGTACTTTTCCACACAAGAAACAGAGCCCCCTTTATGTATGAGGAAAATTTTGGTAATCTTCCAGGCTTTTCGCACGGAACCATAATTTATAGACGACTAAAAAATTACAGTAAGATACTTAGCAACCCATTCAGCGTACCGCTTCAAAAACGCATTAGGAATTCCGTCAGGCCCGAGACTTTTCTTTGATCTATGTTAAGTAAGAGGTAACGACTCCCTCCTCTTGAATTAATAAGTCACTAATTGGAAGATAATGGGAAAAATCTGTACTATCGGAAACAATATGAGCGTGAACGCGCCTCCGCGTGTCGACGCGCTACCTGGGGCGCCGTCCTGCGGCGCCGTTGTGAAGTTTTTGCGCATGCGTATAAAATTCCTGCCGCTGTTCTCGCTTTGACTGTTAACCCCCGTCTGTCGTTTGCTATGCGCGTGCTGGCGGCCGCTCGCGCTGTCGTCTGCTATGCGACTCGTGTATTTCCGTCGCAACTCAGACAAACGACTTAACATGAATCAGGAGTTTCCTGTGCGATAACGCAATGCCCACATTTGATACGTGATAATGTAGCTGGCTTCTTTCATCGGGTCGAGATACAGCGATAACATGCAAATAGATTGAATAAAAAATATCTGCAAAGCTCAGCATTCAACTACGCTTAGCCCGGAAAATATTCTGTTGAGTGAAACATCGCTAGAGCTCCTGGCGACGAACGAGTCAACATAGTTAAGTCCCCCCCCCCGCCCCAGTATTGAAGGCTGACAAAATGTGGCCCTCCGTCCGTCCTGGAAGAATGGGAAAAGTTGCGGAACGAGCGGAACTTTGTTTCGCTCTGTTCAGCTCCCTTCCTTCCAGGATGAGGGCCGTCGTTGATGCTCGAGGCGAGATTGACATTATACTAATGCTCTGTTCTTATTTTTTTTTTTTTAGATTGGTTCTCGAGAGAAGTCAAAATGCAACCTCCTACCGACATTTTTGTGAAAGCCAGTGTTGGTTCTGTCCAGAAAAGGCAGTGTAACTCTTCAATAGTTCTCTCTTTAAAAAAAAAAAAACACTTTTGATTGTGTTTAGAAAGGACACAGTATGAGCACTCTATTAATAAGCCTGTCGAGCCCATGGCCTATGGCATAACGTATGTTTTCACGTGTGAGAGCCACGTGTTCAAAGAATAAAAGCATTATGTTTCACTGAAGACTTTCGTGTAAATCAACACCATTAAAGCTGTCCAGGGTAAACACAATTCCCGTAGGAAGCGTCCGCCGCAGCACGCAATGTTGTGCGGCAGACGACAGCACGAGCGGCCGCCAGCGCAAACACGAGTCGCATTGGAGACGACAAGTGAGCGGACGGCAGCGCACGCACGAGTCGCATTGGAGACGACAGAGTGAGCGGCCGCCAGCGCAAACACGAGTCGCATTGGAGACGACAGAGTGAACAGCCGGCAGCGCACGCACGAGTCGCATTGGAGACGACAGAGTGAGCGGCCGCCAGCGCAAACACGAGTCGCATTGGAGACGACAGAGTGAGCGGCCGCCAGCGCACGCACGAGTCGCATGGTGGAGACGACAGAGTGAGCGGCCGCCAGCGCAAACACTGAGTCGCATTGGAGACGACAGAGTGAGCGGCCGGCAGCGCACGCACGAGTCGCATTGGAGACGACCAGAGTGAGCGGCCGCCAGCGCAAACACTGAGTCGCATTGGAGACGACAGAGTGAGCGGCCGCCAGCGCACGCACGAGTCGCATTGGAGACGACAGAGTGAGCGGCCGCCAGCGCAAACACGAGTCGCGTTGGAGACGACAGAGTGAGCGGCCGGCAGCGCACGCACGAGTCGCATTGGAGACGACAGAGTGAGCGGCCGCCAGCGCAAACACGAGTCGCATTGGAGACGACAGAGTGAGGCGGCCGCCAGCGCACGCACGAGTCGCGTGGAGACGACAGAGTGAGCGGCCGCCAGCGCAAACGCGAGTCGCATTGGAGACGACAGAGTGAGCGGCCGCCAGCGCACGCACGAGTCGCATTGGAGACGGCAGAGTGAGCGGCCGCCAGCGCAAACACGAGTCGCATTGGAGACGACAGAGTGAGCGGCCGGCAGCGCAAACACGAGTCGCATTGGAGACGACAGAGTGAGCGGCCGCCAGCGCAAACACGAGTCGCATTGGAGACGACAGAGTGAGCGGCCGGCAGCGCGCGCACGAGTCGCGTTGGAGACGACAGAGTGAGCGGCCGCCAGCGCAAACACGAGTCGCATTGGAGACGACAGAGTGAGCGGCCGCCAGCGCACGCACGAGTCGCATTGGAGACGACAGAGTGAGCGGCCGCCAGCGCAAACACGAGTCGCATTGGAGACGACAGAGTGAGCGGCCGGCAGCGCACGCACGAGTCGCATTGGAGACGACAGAGTGAGCGGCCGCCAGCGCAAACCACGAGTCGCATTGGAGACGACAGAGTGAGCGGCCGGCAGCGCACGCTGAGTCGCATTGGAGACGACAGAGTGAGCGGCCGCCAGCGCAAACACGAGTCGCATTGGAGACGACAGAGTGAGCGGCCGGCAGCGCACGCACGAGTCGCATTGGAGACGACAGAGTGAGCGGCCGCCAGCGCAAACACGAGTCGCATTGGAGACGACAGAGTGAGCGGCCGCCAGCGCAAGCACGAGTCGCATTGGAGACGACAGAGTGAGCGGCCGGCAGCGCACGCACGGAGGTCGCATTGGAGACGAGCAAGTGAGCGGCCGGCAGCGCACGCACGAGTCGCATTGGAGACGACAGAGTGAGGCGGCCGCCAGCGCAAACACGAGTCGCATTGGAGACGACAGAGTGAGCGGCCGCCAGCGCAAACACAGGTCGCATTGGAGACGACAGAGTGGGCGGCCGGCAGCGCACGCACGAGTCGCATTGGAGACGACAGAGTGAGCGGCCGCCAGCGCAAACACGAGTCGCATTGGAGACGACAGAGTGAGCGGCCGGCAGCGCACGCACGAGTCGCGTTGGAGACGACAGAGTGAGCGGCCGGCAGCGCAAACACGAGTCGCATTGGAGACGACAGAGTGAGCGGCCGCCAGCGCAAACACGAGTCGCATTGGAGACGACAGAGTGAGCGGCCGCCAGCGCACGCACGAGTCGCATTGGAGACGACAGAGTGAGCGGCCGCCAGCGCAAGCTTACGAGTCGCATTGGAGACGACAGAGTGAGCGGCCGCCAGCGCAAACACGGAGTCGCATTGGAGACGACAGAGTGAGCGGCCGCCAGCGCAAACACGAGTCGCATTGGAGACGACAGAGTGAGCGGCCGGCAGCGCACGCACGAGTCGCATTGGAGACGACAGAGTGAGCGGCCGCCAGCGCAAACACGAGTCGCATTGGAGACGACGAGTGAGCGGCCGCCAGCGCACGCACGGGTCGCATTGGAGACGACAGAGTGAGCGGCCGCCAGCGCAAACACGAGTCGCATTGGAGACGACAGAGTGAGCGGCCGCCAGCGCACGCACGAGTCGCACAGAAGGCGACAGCACAAGCGGCCGCCAGCGCACACGGGAGTCGTATAGCGGACGCCAGCACGAGCGGCTGCCAACGCACACAGTAGTCGCATAGCATACGACAGACAGGGGTTAACAGTCAAAGCGAGAGCAGCGAGAGGTGTTTTAAACGCATGCGCAGAACTTCACAAAGGCGCCGCAGGGCGGCGCCTCACGTAGCGGCGACAAGCGGAAGCGCGTTCACGCTCATATTCTTTTGCGATAGTACCTCTTGGTAAATGTTGGTTGTCTTGAGGAAACACAGATGAAAGAAAGGAATTGAATGCTTCTTCTCGTGGCTGACTGTTCTCGAATATAGTTTCCTTTTTTTTTTTTTTTTTTTTTGGGGGGGGGGGACTAACATACAGCCAGAATTCAGCCGGGGCTTCCGTAATAAATGTTTTAAGAGTACGATTGTAAAATGTATGCTTCGAATTTTTAACCAGCCTCTTCAGATCGTGACTAAAGCTTTGCAGTATCATTTTCCTAGAGTCATTGGTTTAATCGCATTAGATTTCCGACATCGCTTTATTTTTATTTTTACATGTATAATTTCTCTAGTCATGCAGGGTTCTTATTTCTTAATATTTTGATACGTGTAGGCACAAATAAACTGATAGAGTGTGCTGTCAGATCAGCAAAAATTTCCTCAAAACTTCTGTAACAGCACCTAACTGATAAAGTGACTGGAAGTCGTCAAGCGATTTCTCAAGATGATCTAAGACGCTAACGTCATCTGCTGCCTCAAAATTAAGGATATTTTTATGCGGAGGGCGATCAAGCCTGCAAGGGCAGAAGTTCAGCGTCATGCGTTTCAGTTTATTATCTGATATTCTTTCAAAAAAGGAAACTAAGATTAGGTCAAGTAATAATGATGCAGCAGACGTCGTTCTTGTATGTTCTATGACAACTTGAGATAAATTATAAAAAATGCAATTTCCAGCAGTTCCTCAAAGCTGGCCTTGTTTGTTGTTCCCACCGAAATCGTATTCCAGTCAATGCCTGGTAAATTAAAATCGACTACTAACAATATGTTTTTGTAATGACATATTACAGAGTGCATATATTGTAGAAACCTGACTAACAAGTCAACTGAGGACTTTGGAGATCTGTATACACCGCCCAGGATTATAACCCGGTCATTAATTCTAATCTGGACCCATAGAGCTTCCACATCTTTAATGTCATCTAGTACAGTAAATAAAATACCGATTTTAGTCAAAATTCTTATGACTCCTCCACGTGCTTCTCTATATTTCCTAATTATGGTATAATTTGGTGGCGTAATTTCAATGTCTAAAATATTGCAATATGGCCACGTTTCTGTAATTACCATAGCGTCGGGTTCGTGTTTTAGAACAATGCTTTCAATTAGGTCAACTGTATTTAGAATAGTTCGGGCATTTATGTTAATTAGTTTGAAGCGTGCTTCGTTGTGACGTCATTGATCCTTATACTGGGTACTCGGATATGATGAACACCGATATCTTTCGTTTCTAACCACGTCCCAGGCATAGAGAACGTCGTTTATTTTGACCTTATCAAAAAACAATCTAGCTTTTGTGCCTTCCTTTCTATCATCTGCAGTAGAGTTCCACAGGTTTTTCGTATCTTCACAACTTTTTTGTGAAATCCTCGTTAATGCTAATTTGGGTATACTTTAGTTTGGAGCAATTGTTAAGAATTTTCATTTTACCCCGAAAGTAAGCGAATTTTACAACAACAGGTCGAATTCTACTTGGTTTGTGCCTCCCAAGTCTGTGAATTCTTTCAATGAAATCAACCTTAACTTTCAGTATACCATCAAATACCTCATGAGTTACGCCTCTCACAAGGACTTCTTCCGTTTCTGGTGTGGCTTCACTGATACCTCTCATTATCAAATTATACCTCCGGGATCAATTCTCAACATCGTCACTTTGTTTGTAAAAGAAGTAATTTAGTGATCGTGACCGATACGCGTGGTTTCAATTTCATCAAGCCTGCCACTGGTGTCATCGACGATTTGTAATTTTTCCTCAATCGTGTCCAGCCTGTTTTCCAGCTTCTGTATATTAATTTCCGAAGTGTCTTGTTTTACCTGAATTTCGTTGATCTTCTTAAGGATCTCTTTTTGGGTCTGGAGCATGTCAGAAAATATATTTTAGTTATGAGCCTAGGGTTTCCTTCAACGTCGCCGGATAGCTTATGTACCATGCCCGCCACATAGAGACAATCATAAGCACACTGGCCTAAAACCTGTGGACACGGCAATACAACTAAGGCAACATAATCACTATGGAACCGGTACTTACGATCACCAACCTGCGTGAACGTGTCCGGGTGAATGTTAGCCGATGATGCCACGGCAGGGTTGCCGTGTCCACTGGAGCAGGCGGCCGATGGCATGCTTCCTATATACTGTTCTTCAGGCAAGCAGGGGTCTCCTGATGACGTCATTCTGCGCATTGCTGCAGCGTCGGAAAAGCCTGCCACGTGCGCAGATAGTGATTGGGAAGTACACATTTCCTAAAATGTGTACTACCCAATGAACGGTAGGCAATAACTTCTCGTAGGCCTATTCCTGAATAAACTTCTTGAGGAAGGGCGGTGACGCATAAGTCAGGTTATCTTCGCTCTTTGGAACACACAAGATGGAGCAGCAACCTTCTCAATCACAACGGACCTGGATGACATCGGCAATTCCCCATCACTCGGCTCCCTGCGACTGCCAACATCTGATGCCTATCAGCTGCTGCTGATTGGTTCCAACTTCGACACCAGGGGGCCAAAGGCGGGCACGGCCTTTGACTACGATCTACAAAAAGAGCCGGCGGTCACTCCCTGGACGGGGCTCGGTGCCGACATGACGTGCTTCGTTTGCTTACGCTTCCTTGTACTTCAGGTTATCTTCGCTCTTTGGAACACACAAGATGGAGCAGCAACCTTCTCAATCACAACGGACCTGGATGACATCGGCAATTCCCCATCACTCGGCTCCCTGCGACTGCCAACATCTGATGCCTATCAGCTGCTGCTGATTGGTTCCAACTTCGACACCAGGGGGCCAAAGGCGGGCACGGCCTTTGACTACGATCTACAAAAAGAGCCGGCGGTCACTCCCTGGACGGGGCTCGGTGCCGACATGACGTGCTTCGTTTGCTTACGCTTCCTTGTACTTCAGGTTATCTTCGCTCTTTGGAACACACAAGATGGAGCAGCAACCTTCTCAATCACAACGGACCTGGATGACATCGGCAATTCCCCATCACTCGGCTCCCTGCGACTGCCAACATCTGATGCCTATCAGCTGCTGCTGATTGGTTCCAACTTCGACACCAGGGGGCCAAAGGCGGGCACGGCCTTTGACTACGATCTACAAAAAGAGCCGGCGGTCACTCCTGGACGGGGCTCGGTGCCGACATGACGTGCTTCGTTTGCTTACGCTTCCTTGTACTTCAGGTTATCTTCGCTCTTTGGAACACACAAGATGGAGCAGCAACCTTCTCAATCACAACGGACCTGGATGACATCGGCAATTCCCCATCACTCGGCTCCCTGCGACTGCCAACATCTGATGCCTATCAGCTGCTGCTGATTGGTTCCAACTTCGACACCAGGGGGCCAAAGGCGGGCACGGCCTTTGACTACGATCTACAAAAAGAGCCGGCGGTCACTCCCTGGACGGGGCTCGGTGCCGACATGACGTGCTTCGTTTGCTTACGCTTCCTTGTACTTCAGGTTAGCCCCTCTTACTATGACACTAGTTATCATTCAAGGAAAAGATACTTGTCGGTACCGTGCCCCAGTACCATCGCGAATGTGTGTATTCATGCCATTTGTGAATCATCGCTATTTCAATGTGCTGTTCAGGGGTATGTAATCAAGCTTCTACTAGTGCTGTCCGGTGATGTAGAGTCCAACCCCGGACCTTTCACAACGCAACAAGCAGAACAGCTACTTAAGGCTATTTCGATCCTGCCAAAACTAGAAAAAGGTCAAGATTCTCTCTTAACCGAATTGACAACTATAAAACAAAACCAGCTAACTGTTAACACAAAACTGGATGCCTTAACAGGCAAAATAACTGCACTGGAAACAGAAATGGCGTCGTTTGGTACCGTGAAAGTAGAAATACAAACAATAAAGGATGTCACTTCTGAGCTTGCTAAGCAAGTCGATCACCTGTCAGTACTTCAGGATGACTTGGAAAATAGGTCGAGACGTTGCAATCTTATCTTTTACGGAATTAAGGACGATCAAAATGAGACATGGTCCCAGGCACAATCAAAAGTTATGGAAACATGTGAAGCTAAGCTTGGAACTAAACTTTCCGCATCCGACATAGAGCGCTCCCACAGGCTTGGTCGCTTTAGATCTGACAAGCTAAGGCCCATCATTGTGAATTTCTTGTCTTTCAAAACCAAACAACACCTACTATCTCTGGGATTTAAACTTAAGGACTCGGGTATTGCGATTAGCGAGGATTTTTCGGAAAAAGTGCGTTATGAACGAAAACAACTTTTGCAGTTTGGGAAATCGCAAGGGAGAGATTCAAACTACATTTCAATAGGCTTATTATCGGTGACACTACGTTTTTTTATGACCACGGTGAACAGTCCGTTAAAGCCAAATCATAACAATCCCGAAATCAGCATCGTCAACCCGTATCTCCAGTGCGTGACCATGTTGTTCTACTTTTGAACTGTCGCAGCATAAAAAATAAGGTCGATGACTTCGCCTCTCTTATTGAATCAATAAAACCTAGTCTAGTCATCGGTACAGAGTCCTGGTTGGATGCCTCCATTGCTAACGCCGAGGTCTTTCCCGCAGATTTTTCTGTCTATCGCAAAGACAGGAACGCGCGTGGCGGTGGAGTTTTTATTTTAGTTCATCACAGTTTTCAGAGTACTGCTATCAACCCTAGTAATCCTAACAGCTCTGAGTCAGTATGGTGTAAGATAGCGCTTCAAAATGGTGCATTTTTAACAGTAGGTTCATTTTATAGGCCGCCGGGTTCTAATGACCAGTCACTGCTTGAAGTGTCAAACACGCTGCTATCTGTTTGCCCTGAATATATGTTACTAGGTGGTGACTTCAACTTTCCTGATGTAGAATGGGAATCTGGTCTTCCTCGGACGACTAACACATCATCTCTTTATTCCTCATTCATGAATTTTGTTTCGAGTTGCGATCTTTATCAAAACGTATCAACGCCAACGAGAACTGGCGCTCAACGGGCCAGTGTGCTAGATCTTCTCTTTACGAACCAAAATACTCTCATGTCTTCTGTATCGGTTTTGCCAGGAATCAGCGATCACGACGTTGTTATTGGTAATCTGAGATGCCCTCAGGCTAGAATTTCTAAATTTGTTCCTAGGAAGGTTTACTTTTATGACCGGGGAAATTACTCTAGCCTGACGGATCAGATATTTTCGTTTGTTCGTGAACTTGAGGAACTCAGCTTGTCTTTAGATATCGACGCTCTTTGGAATACGTTTTCATCTAAGCTGAAACATTTAATTGACGTTTACGTACCATCAAAAATACTGCGATCAAGGCAACGCAATGACAAGCCCTGGATGAACGGAGAGCTACGGGCCATCATAAAGAAAAAAAGGCGAGCTTATTTAAGATATCGTAAAAACCAAACCACTGATTGTCTTAGGCAGCTAAAACAATTAAATAGTATCTACAAACAGCGGTTAAAAGCGGCGAAACAATGTTTCCATACTTCTCTCGAACAGCGTTTAAAAACAAATCCCAAAGCCGTATGGAAATATATCAGGAGTAACAAAAAAGAAGATGCTGGCATACCGCCAATTGATAGAAATGGCACATTAGTGTCTGATGACAGTGAGAAAGCAGCATGCTTCAATAACTACTTCCAATCAGTTTTTTCCGAACCAATCACCGATGTGCCCCAGCTGTTCCTGGCTGAATCGCTATCTCCAATGGCGGATTTAGAAATAAATGCTGACGGAATTCGAAGCCTCCTTCTTAACTTGAACACGAATAAGGCTACTGGCCCTGACAAAATCCCTAATCGCGTCTTGAAAGAGTGCGCTGACGCTGTTTCTTGTTGTCTCTTTATTCTGTTTACAAAGTCTTTGTCTTCCTCTAAGCTGCCGGTAGAGTGGAAGGTAGCTAGCGTCGTGCCTGTGCACAAAAGTGGATTAAAGATGAAAGCAGATAACTACCGACCCATTTCTCTCTTACCCGCATGCTCGAAACAGCTGGAGCACATAGTATATAGCACTTTAGTCAATCATTTGAACGCGAACAACTATTTTTCTCCCTCCCAGCATGGGTTTAGGAACGGCTTCTCATGCGAAACGCAGCTATTGGAATTTTTTCATGATGTGGCATCCTCATATGATAGAGGTTTCCAGGTGGACTGTGTTTTTCTTGACTTCAAGAAAGCATTTGATTCTGTTTCACACGAACTAATGTTATTAAAATTATCCTCATTAAATATTCCAGACAACATATTATTATGGCTAAAAGACTACTTTACTCACCGAAAACAATGTGTTGTCGTAAACGGTAAAAACTCTACATATGTGGACGTCACTTCTGGGGTCCCGCAAGGTTCGGTTTTAGGCCCCCTTTTATTTCTTGTTTTTATTAACGACATCACCGAGGGCATAGAGTCAAGTATTCGTCTTTACGCCGACGACTGCGTGGTATACCGTTCTGTTCAAGATTCTAAAGACAGCGCTTCACTGCAACAAGATATAGACCGCATTTCTGACTGGTGCGAAAGATGGCATATGCATCTAAACATTAATAAATGCCATCATGTACGTTTCACGAAAAAAAATAAACCGTTACTTTCTTCATACAGCTTAAACGGCACTACACTGACCGTCACTCCTGAAGTAAAATATCTTGGTATAAATTTTACAGAACAGTTATCTTGGCAGTCTCATATTAATAGAATAACCGCCAAAGCGACTGGTATGTTGTATTTCCTAGGACGCAACTTTAGAAACTGCCCTCCCAAAGTTAAGGAGACACTCTATTTAACTAATGTAAGGCCCATTCTCGAATATGCCTGTGTACTGTGGGACCCGCAGACACAGTACCTTTGTGATAACCTTGAAAGAGTTCAAAACCGGGCAGCGAGGTTTGTGACCGGAAATTATGATTACACTGTAAGCTCGAATCACCTAAAAGACTATCTTGGATGGAAACCGCTAAAATGCCGGAGATTCGCCCTACGCTTAAAACTATTTCATAATATATTTAATAACAAAACAGGCATAAACAAGGAATCATTTCTTCAATCACCTCACTTTATATCACGAAGGGTGGATCATCAAAATAAGGTTCGCGAATATTCATGCCGAACTAATATTTTCAAACACTCCTTTTTTCCTCTTACTACTCATCAATGGAACTGCCTGCCCGAGTCGCATGTCCTAATATCATCAAACGCTGCATTTTTTTCCAAACTTATTGAAGAGTACTTGTAACTTGTCGTCTGATTGTGTCAAGTGTGCTATTTATGTATAAAAATGTTATATTGTACTGTTCCTACATTTTTGTAAATTTTTGATCGTTACCTTGATTTTGTGTTATTTTTTCCTCACTGTAATCCCCCCCCCCCTTTCTGTAATGCCTCCGGGCGCTGAAGGGTATATTGAATAAATAAATAAATAAATAAAGAGAGTGGCATCTGCTTTGCTCATTTTTTGTTTTTTTTTCGACTACGAAAAGCACTTTTACTGCCTTGGATACGCCCAAAACATTCTGGGTCCTTGACAAGGCATTTGGGGTTAACCATTTATCCCGGTCATTTGTAGTTAAAAATGGCAAGCTTACTCTATGACCTTGCTTTATCAAAAAGCAAGAAGTCCGCGTATTTGTTTATACTGTCCTCTCAGGTTTCAAAATCCGTTGACCTCAGTGGTTTAGTGACCTTCAGCCTTGTAGCCTATAGGCTTTCATCCCTAAGCTCCACAGTGCGGTGGAAGCTACGTGCTTTTGCCGCCTAACCACGCTTTCGTTCATACCCACGCGCAGAGAACGGGAATGGTCAGGTGATGAAAGGAAGGTGGCAGATTGGCTCTGGTGAGCTCATAGCTCTCACAGCACCACCAGGTTCGGGATGAATGAAGTATAGTATCGCCCAGATGACGTGATGACGTGAATATGTTTTAGCTTGGTGTTAGTGAGCTATGGCCCTCCAGCGATGTCTTTACCCGTAAGCTTTTCTTCTTCGCCTCTCCAGCCCGCTTTTGTGCTTCTGTCAAGCTCTTCGTACGAAGCTTTGTGCTCAAATGGCCGTCGTCTTTTTATCTGATGTCTCTTTCCCGACATTTCACCATGCAAAAATTTTTTTTTATTTTTGCAAATGAACATTTTTATTTGGTACATAATAATTTCAAAAGTGATATGTAATTTTTTGGCATTACTGTCTCAAGTAATTCATTACATTACCAAAATACCTGCCTAGACAATTAATGCATTCCAGTACTCATTACCAAGAAAGAAAATTAATAACTGTAATTTCATTACAGTAATATCATTACTGAACTTTCTTAGCTGGCCTACCTACTCCGCTCTCTCACCGACCAGATGAGCATCGTCACTTCCATCATCCACTGGCTCACGAGGCAGCATCGAGTCGAGCATGGTTGTTACGCTTTCTTCCATGAAGCAGCTCAAATGGGTGTAAACCCAGTATTCTCTTGAACAGCCGTGTTAGCCAGAAAATAGGACGTAACGGCAACACCTTGTCCCACGCCTTATGCTCTTCGTCGACGTACATGGAGAGTCATGTCGGCGATCGTCTTAGTGAGTCGTCGCCGCGAGCCCCTTTGTACTGTGAATTGAAAGCAGTTGGTTGGACGATGGCTAGTGTGGCTGAGCCGGAGGATCTCTTGCGTCAGCTGTGCCATGAACGATGACACTCGGTCTGTAATCATGACATCTGGGGCGCCAGACGGATGAGAATGACCTCGACAAAGAACTTAGCGACTTCCACAGCTGTTCCCGATGGAAGGGTTTTCGTCTTGGCGCATCGTGTAGAGGTGATCTGTGGTAACGATGATCCAGCGGTTTCCGGACGTCGATAGCGAGAAGGGCTCCAAGCAAATGCATTCCGTTCTGCTCGGGAGGGCGTAGACGGGCAGATATCGGCTAACGCATGAGTCCTCGTTGGCTTCGTTGGTGGCTTTGTTAGCCGTTGACACTCTCTCGATCGGGTGTACAGATGAACAATCTTCAGAGAGTATTTGCCAGTAATGCTTTTTACGAATCCGGGTGAGTGTCCTGTTGTAAGCCGAGGTGTCCAGCCGTTGGGGTCGTCGTGACGTGCTTGAAAAATTTCGGCTCGAATGTTGGTAGGGACAATCAGTAGCCACACAGGGCCCAGCACAGGTAACGACGATGATTTAAGAGCGCAGCTCTTAGGCGCCTGTTTCCGCGTTTACAACGGCGTCGGCGTTGGTCAACCACCGCGCGCGATATATTTTAGGACGTCGCACTTTTACCAGCGCCATACACGCTTCCCTTCCAGCAGAGCTTCTCCGGAAGTAGCTGTTCCTGTTCCGACAGGCGGAAGCACACTCGACCGCGGTGGTAAGTTCACATGGTTGGAAAGTACGCGAATTGCACCTGACGTGGCAAACGTAGTATTCCGCTCATCTGGTGTTAGAACAGGCTTCTGCGGCGTCAACTCTGCTTCACTTCCAGGTCGATAACGGCGCCGTATTCAAACAAAAAGTCTATTTAGAGTAAATATGACGACTCGTCGCGCAGTCCTGCAGAACGAGGAAATTAACTGGACACACCTCATCGTTAATCTTGTCCCGGGCGGAGACTCCTTCGGCAAGAATGTGATAAGGTGCCCTTCGGCGGTACGTATCAGCTGTCCATCGAACAGTGTGCGCGACTTTCTGGGGCGTCGAGAAGTTTTCACTCAAAACAGAGTAGTCTGCTCCGGTGTCCACAAGTGCCGACGCGACGTGGCCGTCAAAGACAATTCGTTAAGGCTGATGCGCACTGTTGCGGACGACAGGTGTCGTCGTGGGAGTGGGAGTTCTGCGTTCTTGGATGCTGTTTGCATTTATCAGTCTTCGGCATCACCACCTCCAGTCTCTGCCGCACCTAGTTTTTTTTGCGCCAGGACGGCAAGATAGGGTGTCACAGCCGCTACCGACGGACATGTTCAGGGCACGCTCCAGCAGAGATTATTACTTCAGCTGCGTGTGGCGAAGGGGTTCGTTGATGTGTTACCCGGCAAGAGCAGCCTGCTCTCATTTTTCACAATAGTCTCTGCTGCGCCATGCGAACGAATTTCCCAGTCCTACTTGCAAACGCTCTATATTTTAAGTTGCAACACCGCTTCGTACTTTATATTTAGAAAACTATGCAGCCCTCTTCAGTATCATATAGGAAGACCCCATGATCAAATATTTACGATCTAATTCCGTCCTATACATCTAATAAACTGGCCAGCAAACTTTCAAATGAGGCCAAGTCGCCGAAATCTGCCAACTCTAGCGTGCGACGTGAGGCGCAAGCGTCAGCGCAGTCAATGCGACGGAGTTGGAGCGGCAAACGTTGAACCACTACGCCAAAGGCGCGACCTACGTCATTCTCACGTTTTGTTTGTTTTTACTTCTCAGGCGAAATTGAACGATGACGTCGCGGGTTTCTCCTCCCGGTGTTGGCTCTACGGCGTCCACGTGATCACCGTAACGCGGATGCTGCGAGCCTACTTTGCGCTGCCCTGCGCGTTTATCGCATGTCCGGTTTCTCCGCTCCCCCCTCTCCTCCTTTCGTGTTCTACCCCTTCCCCTCTCACCCCGGACTATCACCGTCCTCGCCATGCGAAGCGACCTGCCCGCGTCGCGTGTCCTGTGCCACGGTTATAAAATACAACTTCAAAATACACAAGCAGTCGCATAATCTATGAAAAAAATATTTTTTAATAATTAAATATAGCAGAGTTTGTGTTGTACAAACTTGAAGTTGAACATTTCCAGATAAAAATCTTATAACAAGAAAATATAGTTCGTGGATATGGAGCGTGCTGGCCAAGTTACGGTGTTAGAGGAGATTTAGATAAAAAAGGACAGTACTACAACATGACACAAGTTACTGATACTTTACTGATATAGTTACTGATTAATTCATTCATTCATTGGTTTATTTTCCGTGCTTATGAACGGCGAGTAGCCTAAGTCATGATGCACAGAGACAAAAGGAGCACACACATAAAATCTAGGGCACGTGCCACAGCTAATATCTATCGTGGGGGAACAGGAAACAGAAAAAAGTTAAATATCAGCCATTGAACGCCTAAACGCTTTAACACTTCAGCTGAAAATGTCGATGCTGGTTGTACTGGACGTGTTATAAAAATGTTGGATGCGGTTCATGGGACTGGAAAGGTTGATTTTTTTACTGAGACAGTGGTTAGAAAACCAAACACCTCCTACTTATATAACAATGTAAACAATATATGAGTAGACGTTTCGTCTCCAATGCGGGAGACATCATCATAAATCCCGGCTTTTGGAACATATTTTGCATGCGAAAGTGGTATTTACCCTCAAATGAACTCGCGGTACATATATATTTATAGATGGTGTGCGGTTTGAACAATCAATGAGATCATGAACGCATTTATACAAACACATTAGATCGCGCTCAAGTCCTCTCGAGCTTAGGATAGTACAACCACATCGTCGTGAAAGACTGTTATGCAAATAATAATCACTGCGGACCATGTAACGATCATAAATAACTGAAGCTGGTACATCTAGTTTTTTTAATTCTTCAAACACAATACGTTCGGGAGCATAACGTTACCAGTTCAGGAAGTAATGATAAAATCAAAATGTTTTCGTGATCACAGTAACGACGTATTGCTGCAATGAGGCAATATTTAAGTGAAAAAGGCTGTGAAATCCGAAAGACACTATTTCCTTTTCTTTTTCTCGCAGAGTGTTAAGAAAAGACACCACACTTATCTTTTTATCCGGGTATAGTCATATCGCCATACTTGCGCATTCGATCTCCCTCACTAGCATTATATTTAAGGTTCCGTATTTATGCGTCACCTAGTGTGTAGTTTAGTTAGCAGGGGCTACCGGGATATCCATTTTTATGGTTGGCTCATTAAAGGGGGGTGCAACGATTTTAAGATTAAAAGAATTTGCATCTCGTCCTTTTTACTTTTTTTTTACCGTGTCCCGGAGGATAGAGATAGCTTCTACCGTACTGTCAGCTCAAGAATGATCGGTGTATGGCCCTCAGAAAGTAAACTAGTGAGCCCGTCAGAGACCGAAGAGCGATCTACGAATCCGCAGTCGTAGGATAGCAACAGCCCCTTTCGGTGCTCATCATGTCCTGCCAGTGTGACTAATCCCTGTTGTTCAGGTGGAGGGGGGGGGTTATAAGTAAGCCGCTTCGACGCTTAGCATGCGAGAAAGACGCAAAGAAGTGAGAATAAAAATGTAGCGGGAAACGAAGTAAAGGAGAGAAATCTTCTGACAGGAAGAATTTATTTTTGCGCGTCGAGCTTTAGGGGAGATGCGAGATGTGGGGATAATCTATCATGTGCCAAATTGAAAGGAATTAAAAATGCGGCCTTTTCAACAAAATCAAAAAATGATAAACATTTATTTCGAGCTAACGTTGACCCAGAAATCTGATTGGCTGGCGAGCAATTGTCAGATTTCCTTGACTCGCCACGCCCTGCATTTCTAAAGCTGTCAGTGACTCTGCAAATCATCGTAAAATGACTGTTTTCTTCCCCACAGACATGTAAGTGAAGCGACCGAACATCTCAATACAACGGAAGGTCAAGTCGTGTTTCGGGACCTGTGGAGACAAAACATCCGGCACTACGCACTGCTCAAGTTCCCCGTGCACGATGATCTGGTAACCGAAAGAGAGACCGTCACAGACTACATAAATCTGTTCAAGGTATCTACCACCTCTTCAACATCATAGGGACACTGACCAATATAACCTTGAAGACAGGGCCTAAGCAGTAGGTCATCGTTAGTGGATCCCCGACCTTTCCCGAGCGGGAAAAACGCTGAAGTTCGACGAGGGCCACAGCAAAGTGGCAGACGCGTCCGTCTTGGCGTCACACCGTGCTTACGTGGCGCTTGTGGCGAGTCGCTGCAAGACGCGCTGCTGGCGAGGCTGACGCAATGTAGGCGGCGCTGAGTAAACACACTGAGATGAAGTTTATTTTTTTATGGAGGGAGGGGGGGGCGAGAGTGTAGGCATTCTCTTTTAGATGGTATTTCACTAAGCAATATACAGGGTACGGCCGTGAACAATATTTGTTTTCCAAACGCATGTATCTAAAACTTGGCACTCGAACGAAATCTCGTAAGAAGTTTTATGTCGATTTTGTTCCAGAGCTCAAGAACTTGGTGGTAAAATATTAAAAAATGAAAGACGTTCACAACATCCTGCAACGCCGAATTACAGCGCAGCTCTTGAGGAGGAGGAGGGGAGGGTATCCTCCTCCTCGTCCCTCCCCCTCCCGACTGGACGTTTCCCATAATGCAACTCGCGGGTCACGAGTGATACCCGCGAGTTGCGTCGTGGGACGTTTCCCATAATGCAACGCGCGGGACCTTCCTGACGTGACTCGTGACGTCACGTCTGACGTCATTATGGGAAACGACCCATAATGCAGCGCGCGGGTCACGAATGAGACCCGCGCTTTGCATTCTGGGACGTTTCCCATAACGCACCGCGCAGTTACGCCGACGGCAACGGCGACACCGCTGAAGCCGGAAACGGGCGCCTAAGAGCTGCACTCTAAAATAGAAGAAAAACGGCATCCGTTCCTTTACTTTGCCCTATACAGGATGTTTTTCGTTTGCACACTGGTTTGTGATCTTGTTCCCAGGTGGTCATTGTTTGTATACTTCGTGAAAAGTATTAATTTTCGCTGTTATCATTAATGATCGCCAGCCTCTACTAAATGATTCTTAGCGTTTTTGCGTTGAGCAAGCCATCCGGGAGCGAGCTCATAAATCAGTGTGAAGACGACAAACATGCTGGTGTTGGACGTAGGAAATACACGGCCTCCGATTTTTCTTAATTTTTAACATTTCTCTACCTCTGAGTTGATCTCTGGAATAGCTAGAGATAAATCTTTTTTTTTAATTGACTTTTGGGGCGAATTTGAGGTATGTACACTTGGAATTGGAATTTTGCAAGGTGTGCCAAATGTGGTTGTCGTTACAGCCGCACCATCTTGATGCCTTTGCCCCAAACTATAATTGTAGAAAAATATACCGTAATTCGTAAAAAAAAACATACACAAACAAAACACATTTATTTTAACGGCTTGGAGCCTGTCAGCAGAAAGAACTTTGGGGGTACACATTAGGCACGGTCGTTTTTCAGTTCTCCAATACTCTGGATCTAATCGGCGAGGACCTGGAGCGCCTCTACATTCGAGCTGGGGGAACGGTGGACGCGCCATCCGAACGCTCGGCAACCTTTCCTATGCCAGAGCGCAGACGCGGAACTGGATACTGAGGGCAACTTCCCGCAACTACATCACACAGCCATGCCGCAAGCTACCTCCGGATGACGAAGGGTTTCGCCAGTACCATACATTCGTACATTCAGCACTCGTGCACGTTGCCAGTTCTGCGGTAGAGGAAGTCCACTTCCTGCTGACGAACCTTGCATTTATCTGTACGTAACTTCAGCTCGGATTCTCGCCGCCGCCTCAACACCGGGTGGAGCAGGCTGCTGCCATTCTGTTTCTCGGCCACGATAATATCACTCGGAGAAGCTTGCCCTCCGGACAGGCCTTGCAAGACTGTTTCAATGCGTCTTCAGAAAATTCTCCATACGGATGAGATACTGAAGGGTAGAAGATTAAATGTGAACAAGAATTTCTGTGTGTTCACTAACGTCAATATCCGCGAGGCCTTATCCAAGGTCAATTGGTTAAATACGTCCCTGAGTGGAATGGTGCTAAAAACCTTCCCGCCGTTAAGCGCCGCAGAAGTGCCTTGAATCTGTGGAAGGAGATTTTGCTCTATTTGGCGGACCGTCTGAGTAGTCATTTTCAAATCCCCGCAGAGGCGAGGGCTGCCGTTTCCTTTGACAACGGGAAATAAAGGTTTTGCCCAGAGGAGCAATACTATTTTCTTTTTTCTTGTTTATTTTCTTTTCTTTTAAGTCTTCTATATCTATTTTGTCGTTGTCGTTGTCTGAAGTTGCCACTGGAGGCAAATCTAACAGTTCTACGAGCCTGTCGAACTCGTCCGTAACCTTTTGTCTCAATGTGTTTGTGCGCCAGCCTAACTTTGAAAAACAAAGGATTCGCATCGTACCGCAGTTGTAAGTGAGATGCAGAGCCCCTAAAGCGGTCCTAAGCATGTGTTAAACAAATTTGAGAACACTGCCAGCATAGACTTGATGTCTCTAGTGCAGGTCTGCTCACCTTGACATTGGTTCACGTAGACCGAAGGGGCAGCAAGTCGAAGGCGCTCAGGAGGTCGCGGCCACTTAGGTCAGGACGCCGAGCAGTCCACTGCTCTCAAGGTTTCGGCCACCATCTTGTTCTCAAATCCGACCTGCTTGTCTAGCTGTCCAGGCACTGGTGTAGGCTTCCTGTGTTGCCCAGGAGGCACTGCGAAAAAGGACTCGTTTCGGGAAGTAAAAACTTGTGCGTCTCAAGCTGCCACACGTGTTGAAGCATGCCTCCTCTGGTGCGGAACGCTATCACGAAGAAACATAAAAAGAAACATCAAATATTCGAACGCTGTCTTAGCACTGGTCAATGCTATTATGTTAAGAGCGTGAACCTAGAGACGCCGTTTCACGTGTTCCAAAGTAAAAAAAGAAAGAAAAAGAAAACGACGTGTTTCGACGCCAAGTATTCCGACGTAAGAACTTAGGGATAGGAGACACGTAGCCTAGCGGTTGTGGCATCAATCCTGCACTTTTTCATGTTTTACGGCGTTGAATCTAGGCTATTGCAGGCGTCGGAAGGAGTTTTGTCTATTCATAAAAACCTAAAAAAAGAAAACTCAGCGAGAGCTTAAGTAGACTGAGTCACAATCAGGTAAGCGTGTACCGCCCAAACAGAGGGTGCCACAGTTTCTTCAAAGTTTCGACGCAGGAAGCCCATTTGTCCAAGGAAACACGAGAATTCTTGCGATGTATCGCGCATTTCCGGCCAGACGTCTTTGTGCCGCTTGTATTTGGGCCACGTGACGATGGACACCGGTGCTTCCGTGTCTAGTCGCATCTTTAAAGGGACACTGACAGGGTATTTATGCTCGCCGAGGTTTTTAGTTGTACGTGACATATGAGAGCCCAACTACCCAGAACAGAATTTGCGGCTCGAAATTCGGTTTCTTTCCGCCCGAAAACCGCCGATCGAGAACTGGCCGGTTTGAGTCGCGCTCACTCTCTTTCCCGTGGTCACGGGCCGTTTTCTAAGGTTTCGACGCGACCACCAAATTTAATCAAAGTCGTGGGTCATTGAAGGCACACAGTCAATATTAAAAATAGAAAAAAACATGAAACCCATTTTTTGTGGCTTCCAAAAAGCTGCAAATACGTTGATTGAAAAAAAAAAGGTAGCACAGACAACCGGAAGCATTCTGTGCGTTCACTGCATAATTCTCAACATGGCGTCGTTTCGCGTATCGTGGGACTAGCGGATGGCAGCGGACGACGGGCGTTGGACCTCTACTTCAGAACTGTCGTTCACGGTACCGGCGAATTCTGTCTTCCTTCGAAAGAGAAATTTTGGACCGATCAAAAGAACTGATATTCATCCCGTACGACACGCCCGACCAGCAAGCCGATTGCACGAAGACGTCGCCGAGCCGTCGTCCCTTCTCGTGGCTGAAGACATCGCTCGCTCAAACGTCAAGCACGAAGTGCGTACTTCGAGTTGAATACGCACGCGTACGGTTTCTTTACGAGGTGCGAATGTGGCCTATGCGTGGTGCTGCCCGACTTCAAGCCGGGAGTGCATGTATTGAAGGGAAATCGGCAGCAAACTTCCGACATACAGTCTACCGGCTCCATTACTACGCATGAAAGAGTTCCTTCAGTAGCTCAGTGGAAAGACGTCCGCTTCACACGCAGCGGGCACGGGTTCGATCCCTGGTGTGGGTGTACGATTCTTCTTTTTTTTTTGTCAAGCATTTTGCGATGTTTACATTTCTTTTTTAACAATTATCACTGAAAAAAACAATTGTTGTGGACGATACGTCGCTGAACTAAATGGTATGGGATTCCATTTTTGACACCTGCGAACTCAATGTAGTCACTTTCCACAAAAAGCAAGGAGCATATGAATCGGGTAGCGTCCGCTTTCCGAGCTTCGCGTAACTGTTCTACAGGCATTGCAGCCAGCCATTGATCCCGACCCGTTGATCTTTCGGAAACTTGTGCACTCTGCCGCACAATGCCACTTTCAGATGCAGGACATGTGAGGCAGCTCTTCACGCAACATCTTGGGAGTATTCTTTTCGGAGCCGATCACGGGAATTCACCACGGGCACTCACTACTAATTGCCAACACTTAAATGTACAAAACAACTCATCTTGAAGAACAGAACCAGCGAGCGGAACAAACATAATTGCAAAGGAATCGCACGGCGAACGGATCCCGGAACGCATTTCGTCTGCTACGTGCAAAGAAAGAAAAAAGAAAAAAAACCGCACGGTCGGGTGTAGCCACGTGACTTCCGCCACTCACTCTATCCTCTCCACTTCTCCGTGCAGTGCGGGAGTTTCGGTTTCGGTTTCGAGCAGTTGCGTTTTTCGGCTTTATTAAAAAAATACGTGACTCTGTAGCAAAATATTAATTTGGTAGTATTCCGACACCATAATAAATCGCCTGACACAAAAAAATATTGGGGGTGTCAGTGTCCCTTTAACCGTATGCCGCTCCACTGGAGAGTGCGTACCAATGGCTTAACAGGGCAGAGAGTCCTGACAAACTTCCCTCGCGGTTGCATTGTATAAGAACCATCCTGACTACTGTCCGTGTCTGGCTGTATGGACAAAGCCAAATTTCTTTTCTTCCTGCCGCTTGACATTAAACCGCGTTTAGCCAGAGGTCCTCATTTGTTGTAGCGGAAACAGCGTTTGTTGCGAAACATGTAATTGTATGCCTCGCTACGAAATCCCCCACATCTCGGGCAATGTACACCGTCGATCTTTCATGCATTTTGTTGCGTTGTTGCTTGCTGCTTCGTTTAGACCCGAAATGCCTGTAGCGCACTGGTTCCGTCACACGACTTCTGATGGTAAATCATATGATGCATGTTGATCTTGGCCAGTTCCGCTGACACAGCGATTTGTTCAAATTACTTTGTTTGCCTAGTTGGTTAAACACCACGAAATTAGAAAGCGGGACATATCACCCCCAAAAGAAACATACGTCGTTTTCTCTTTGGCTTTCTAATTTTGTGCAATTTCTTCAACTTTGGGTAGCGTCAGCGACGTCTCTCGTAAGCAAGATACTCCACGCGCCTGAGAATGCTTATTCCGACCACAATCCCGGCGTGCCATGTTCTGTGTTGGACGCTTCCAATGTAACAGGTATTCTCTAATTCGCAAATGGAAACAATGATATCTCTCACAAAGTCTCCGGGCTCTTGATTCCTTGTAAAAAATCTTGAATATCTGGAAAATGTGTTTCGTACTGTTGTGAGTAGTGTTTTTTGCGCTTTACGGGACTTCGTCGTGCTCGAATACATTCACGTTTCTTGGGGCACACTGACTGCTTACAATTCGAACGTGCTGGTGTTCAATGCTGCGGCCAGGGACGCTGTTCTTTTTTCTTCTTGTCGCTCATGCCGTTCTCTTCGAAGAAGGCCTACAGGCGCAACAACTTGGTATCACACTTGTCCACGGATTCGTCGAACTCCGGCGGGCTTACGATTGTCGCAATGTCGGATCCTTTTAAGCTGTTCGCATTCTGGTGTAAGTGGTTCGCCAGTGCGGAAGGCAAATCAATGATGAGCAGGCATTCTCGAGGCCACGGAAGTGCCTTGTACGACGATTGGGAATTGACTCGGCAGGTACACCTAGATTGCTAGAAACAGGAAGAATTAAAATACAAAAGAAAAGCAACAACAGATTACAAAGTTGTGGTCATCGCCGATCAGTGCGAACCCAACAGCGGAAGTAGGAGGAATCACGTGATGGGTCATCTGGCATGCGCTATCGCCGCTCCCACTTCAAAGTCAGTGCTACTTACCAGCTACAATTCAGAGCACGGCGCGATACGAAAATTTGAGGGCAGTCTGAAAGAACCACTTGAATATACTTAGAGCGACCGACTTCAGCTAGCCGATTGGTCATCAGGTTTTCAGAGCTCTCCAAAACGCTGAAAAGCAACCAGCCGAATATACAATAAGAAATATATAGGATAATTGGAGTGCACCTCCACGCTAAATTTAACGCTAATGTTAGGAAATATTATGCAAAAAAAAAGCTTTAGAATAGCCTTCTTCTCCTCAACGCAGAACCAAAGCATCTCGCTTTTGCAACTTCTCTAAGATCCGTTAACAACTTTTGTTGGACTCACGAAAAGAGGTAACTTTCCCGCACGAAAATTCTGCAAATCACAAATTGATGTAACAGTGTTCTGGTCCTGAGTAATATGTATAATTGTGTCCATATATAAAATTACGACGGAAGTGGTCATACGGCCGTATCCGCTGACGAGCTGTCATTTCGGCGATCACTGTTCGTGTCATGTGACACCATGACGTTACGGTTCAAAGTTGAGTAACATCACGGTACCAACTGGCTCTGTGACACGGGACATAATGACCTGACATTTTGCCTACAGTGGTATTCTGCGACAATAGAACTTGACGCAGTGGGATCAACGTTACGTTGCCATTTCGTGCAACGTCAGGTCATTTACCGTCAGGCCACGGGACACAATTCCTCGACACCAAAACGTTACGGCACATTTAATGTCTTGTCAAACGACTAAACGATCGCTCTTTAAATGCTGCAATTTATACATCATAATATATAGGATTATGGAGACCAAATTGGCAACCACTTTTTACTTACTTAAGCTGCACTTCTGTACATCACAGGAGTATATTTTCTCAGACTTGTGTGAGAATAAATGTTTTCTTAGCTAAATACGAAGTGAGCGACTTTTCCTATACAATTTGAATTTATTGAAGTGCGATTGATGAACAGCATAGTTTTCTGGAAAACAAAAAAAAAAAAAACGGAACAGTTAGGACTATAAAGTAATAGCGTGGAATCTAACGCCAAAACATTGTTTTTATGAGTTAAAACCCATGGAAACGATGACAAAGCAGGAGGTGACCGGGGTGACAACAGCAGGCAGCGTAACATTCATTTATGTATATTAGTATCACGCGTCAAATAAAACCCTTAACGGTTTTAGTTGCGCTTATGGTAACTGTTATAACGAAGAGTTTTAGTAGATCGTTCCAATACCTTCAATAACAATACACGATAACAAAAAATGCATCTGCAAAAGGCATTTCATATTTATGAAATTGGTTTAGTTCTGGTTTCTTGCGGTTCTTCGTTTATATATTTGTTACTGATCAAACACTGCTCAAAACATTTTTTTGTTAATATAAATGATGAAAATGAAAATGACGAGCTGGCGAGCTGGCGAGCTGGCGAAGGTTTAACATAATTTAAGACAAACCCCCAAGACTGGGGAAATTACGATGGACAACATAACGCATAAAGTCTCTAACGCAGCGTAATTTTATTTCAAAAACGGTTTTGTTCATATAAAGTTTTGCTGCCACCCCAAACCAAAAACAAAGAGAGAAGGAAAGTGAGTACATTTTTTTGCAAACGCGTGAGAACTCAATGGACATGGCACAAAGCCGAAACAAGTACCAACAGAAGTAGGGTTGAACCGTATTCATTTTTATCCCAACATCCTGATAAGACTCACAAAGAAATCTAGATCCACCCTTTTGCGGAAAAAAAACAAAAGGACCGTGGGCAAAAACCTCGAACATTAAAACAACCAAACAAAAACAAAACAAAATATAGGACACAAAAATATAGAAGGCTAGAGCTTACAATGAAGCATACCAACCCTTATGTTGATGGGTGACCGTGTTCCAAAAAAAAAAAAAAAACATGCGATTTCTAGAAATGTTTTTAACTCTCTATATAAACTAATTGACGGAGTATCAACTTCATTACCATGATTAATGATAGTGAGTTATTTTTTTACTAAACGTTTGCGTTCATCTCTCTTGGTTAAGATAACTGAGGTGATCTGCCGAAGCGGTAGACAATTATTAAACTCAGTAATACGTTTTGACTATTTTGAGTAGGGGTCCGTGTTCTTAACGCAGCGGTTGTGTTCAGTTAATCGGTCATTGAGGCAACGCTGGGTTTGCCCTGTGTAGCAGAGGCCACAATCAAAAGATATTCTGTCGACTACACCCGACAGACAATAATTGATATATTGCCTTAATGACGAATTAACATCACACATGTCAAAATATGTTATTCAGTGTAATACTTGTGTACCGCTTTGGCGGTACACAAGTTACCGCCAAAGCTTAAGAGCTTTGGCGGTAACGAAAGCCAAAGCCGGTTAAGATAACAATTCAAAGCCACAGCCGGTTAAGATAACAATTCAGTTATCTTAACCGAACAAGATGACCACAAACGTTTTGTAAAAAGGTATCTCACTATCAGTAATCATGGTAATGTAGTTAACAGAGCCTTTTCGAAAGTCACGTATCGTTTATAAGAAGGGCGGAACCCCTGCAAAATGTCGGAACAAATGCATCGAGGAACGTGCAAGTCCTTCCATGAGATAGCGAATGTCGGAGCGTAGGTCAACACTACGAGCCGACGAGCCGATCCAACAGCGTTGAAAGTGCAACGTCAACACGCTCATCATATTTTTTGTGGGTGTGCTTTTTCCGCCGCAGCGGCTTCAGGGTGCATACGGCATCCGCATTTATGGCAAACGCCTAATGCTATGGAGTTCATTCTTGCGGTGCGCTTTCATATTCTGCGCTCTCTTGCACGACCTCACAGGCCCTTAGGATGCGGTGCTTGCGAGATTATACTAAAACAAATTCAAGTGCAGTTTGCTCTCAGCCCCCGCACGACAGACGCCGTATGCCATTTTCAATGGGCCGTGCGGCACGTGGTTCCTTATTTGTGTTAACTAGAAGTGATAGCGCTTCCACCAGACAATATTATTTCAAGTTATTTTTGTCACACAAAATTTGGCTGTGGAAAACTCTCTGTGTAATGCTTGACAATACATGCATAAGTTTAATAGGCTATACACACTCGCCCCTGTACTTTTGATCGAACAGCCGCAGAAATATGTCCATGGGTTTAGTGCAACAAATCTGTAATTTCACCGCTACATTTTCAAATATCATCACGTAAATGGTACGCACACGACATAATTCAGCAATAAATAGTATATATTTGTTAATGTCTTTATGGGTTACTCAAGAATTGTCCCCGGCAATCATGTCCCCGGAAAAAAAGTCCCTGCACAATATGTCCCCGGAGAAAATGCCGCAGATGGAAAGTAGGAAAAAATGTCCCCAAAGGGTTCTCTATTGCTAGGTTTTCCCTGATCCTCATTGCCTTGGGGCGGTCTTGTGATTATCCGGTCACAAATGACCTGACCCACCTAGAGGTAGAAAGGGAAACTGGAGATCTCACAAATGAACTGAAATAATCTATTCTTTTAGGTAGCCGATCTCTTTCTTATCGTGTGGCCAGGAGCTTGGTCAGCGGCGTTCATTCACGTCGGGGACTTCGGGGATGTTGTGGGGTGAGTTATTTTATCATCCTATCTGCAAATGAAACTGCAATTTGCTTTCTGATAAATAATTATTTTCTAGTGTTTATACGTTTTCGATTGCTAACTTGCAGAAACTCGTAGCTTTGCACGCAGTTTTTGAAACTTTGTCTCAATTCTACATAACAACTGATGTTGATAAATGGCGTACAGTTTAAATAACTGATACCTATAACAGTATGATATATCATTCCAGAATAAAGACTTTGAAGTCCAACAAGGGAGGAACAAAGTTGTGCGTCTATGAGCACTTGTACACGTAACAGAAGGACCTGGTATCGGGCGTCCGTTGGCGCTGTGTCAAGAGCGACATTCACTGCAGACGAGCATTGATTGCCGACGGGGCAACAGGAGCCTGCAATTAGACTGTTCGTCAGAACCACCCCCCAGACGACGCTGCGATTAGTGTGGCCAAAACCAGTGTCTAGATGAAAGAGGTTGACCTTGCTTCAATAGAAAAGCCTACCGCCGTTGTCGCCCCAGCCGCGAGGGACTTGAGTGAAGATGGAAAGCGCCTCATGACGATTGAGCAGAACCTGAAGCGCTGCATTCGCCAATCGCGGGCTTCGGCGTACTCAGCAAATCCTATCAGCCTCAGGGACCTGGTTTTTGAGCCACCCTGGACGACGACTCGGGGCAATCAACCAGGTCGTTTTTTCTATTACGAGAATGGACCTCAAACTGAAGCCCGACTGCTCGTGTGCGCCAGTAAGCCTTGCCTAAAATGGCTAGCCGAGTGCAGCATATAATTTATGGACGAGAACTTTGAACTCTCTCCCAAGGGATTCCTGCAGTTGTGCTTCCTCCTGGTACCTCTAGAAAAGAGCGTTGTCCCCGTTGCTTACGCACTTATGACAAGAAAATCCAAAGAAGCCCATGAAGAGCTTTTCACGTCCACAGCTAGAGAATGTTAGTTGCTAGGACTGACGCCCTCTCCCGACATCGTAATGTGCGATTTAACAAAAACGACCATAAACACTGTCAAGGAAGTACTTGGGGAAGACGTCATCATCAGGGCCTGCTGCTTTCATCTGTGCTAAAGCAACTGGCGAAAGGGTTTACAATTCGGACTAGCGAGGCTCTACAGAAAAGACGACAGCTTTCGTTACTTTTGTTGTGATGCTCGACGCCCTCGCCTTCCTGCCACACGAAGACGTCAAGAGTGGCATGTATTTCTTGAAGGGGATGATGCCAGAAGCCGCAGGAGATATTTTAGAGTATATTGACACAACCTATGTTACCCGAAGCTATCGGCGCGTAGATCGACCGAATGGGGTCGTAAGCCTGCCAAGGACGCCACTGTATCGGCGCGAGAAGAAGG
>JAZHYW010005217.1:0-71220 GCA_037355805.1 Ixodes ricinus | reverse complement strand
GATGTCCCGTGATTCTGATCACATGAAGGTTGGGACAGGAAAGAGGTCTTTTTAGCCAAAGATGACAACATGCGCAGCTGCGAATGCGCACTTAGTTGCGAAACGGATGAGCGGGACGCCATAGCTCCAGTCCCACCGTGAGCGACTAAGCCACCTCAAGCGATCAGTTCCATCATTACCGCCGGCAGGCGTCGCAGGAATACGCGTTGATGGCGCGCGCCATCGCCGGGCTGTAACGCTTCGCCGCGCGCCAGACGAAAACGTGACGTCGACGTCTCAGTTAATGTCCCGGCCAACACGAAACCTTGACGGTGTACGTCGACGATAACGCCGACGCCGTGAGACAGCCACACGACAACGACGTCAACTGACACAAGCTGCCCTGCGATCGCCAAAATGATAAGGATGACGATCTGATCGTCCCGTCGTTGTCGTCATCATATCGCCGACGTCATTATGTCAGACAGACGAACAACGGCCTTGATAACGTGTGTTAACGATAAATGACGAAAAGCGTCATGCGTCGTCCGCCGAGCAGCAGACGATAAACAGTCGCGATGCGACGCCTGATCACATAATCCGGCGTCTTTATCTACGGTCTTGACCAGTGCGGTGAGCGCGTTGAACAGCGTCTCGAGAAAAGACCAGAATCACTTTCATTGAGGCCGGGGAGGGCGCCATTAAGATTTAGCGGCCTGGATTGCCGTTTTGGCCGGGGGAGGTAGGCTATGAACTCACCTTTAGATTGTCTTGGCATCATACTGGCGCCACTTTCCAGGGGCTCTATCCATGAATCAAGCTCTTTGATTTTGTTGTTGTCTATTCTGATTTAGGCCATTTTGACTTTGGTGAGTGGTCTGAGATTATTAAAGTGATTTCTGACCTCAAAACACTGAAATACGCTTGCCGGATTAGGTCACGCCACAGCAGTTCTGATTTCAGCTTGGCCACTGAGGTTACAAGTGTTTACCAAGTGCCTGCCAGAGTTGGCTATATTTATTAACTGACACGGACGGCGTTCGGCTAGCAATGCTGATTTTCACCGGACGCATAAACACGCCGGGCAAGTGCCTGCCATTGATTTTGCCAGCTCACCGGACACAAATACGCCGCCATTGACTTACCGCCGGTACACCGGCAAAGGGCACAAAGGCTGGTTTTAACTTATTACCTGCGTTCCTTCAGCAATTTTCAGTTTGCCACGGAATGGGGCGGTGGACTTCGCTTAATACCGGAGATAAACACGGCCGGCGAAGTCACGTGCATGCATGTGTATGAGCTGGGCTGAACTTGTACCCATGGCCATCGCCAGTAGCAGATTATTATTACGCTTACTTCAAACAGTTTCAGAGTATCGCTAAATTTGAGCGGCCACTGCTGACATATTTTTTGTTTATGTTGTTTACGCATCGCTTTGTTGCATTTTATCATCTTCATCACTTATGACCGTTGTTTATTAAAGTGGAGAACTGCGGTTTTGCCTTTAAACTGCCTGATTAGCTGTTCCGATTATGACGTGACAGACGTTGAAACATGAATGTTTGATATCGACAAGAGTAGACGGTAAGCAAAGAGGTTTAAAAGGATTTCCGCTATTACCATACATTACAAACACTCATCTGACTGTTGCTGATAGCATGGCCGAGGTGTTGCCAGGCATTAATGTCATTTCAGACGCTTTCGTTATCATGGGCTCACGGGCTGAAAGCCACTGCACGCTGTGGCATTTCATTGTATAGTGATGGCATTGAGAATGACGCCTAACAAAGCGAACAACAGCCAGTTCCGCAGCAGCTTCACTACATACAACCACTATTACTATCGCCTTCCCACCTGGGAGCCCAAAACGATGGATAAGAAGCCAGATAAATTTTGATGCCTGCTTCATATAGGTTGTTCTTCGTAGGCATGTTGAAGATAGTTCAGATCCAATATTTGGCGTTCATTAATCAAAAAAACCCATAAAAAAATGACCCATTCTTCTTGAGTTCAGATTGGCGATTTGCGCAGGTAGTCCCACACACCATCAAGTTGTGATTTAATGAGCATCCCGAACTTAGCCAGCTCGCCCCATCAAACGCGAAAGACACGCCAAGCTGTTGGATCAGTTCCATGTTCAGCGCATACCGCTTACAGGAAAAGAACTGCATAAGGCAACCTATATAAAACTCATAAACAGGCACGTAGTAAGGGGGGGGGCATAAGGCCCGCCCCTCCCCCCCCCCCCCCCCCGAAATTTACCAATTTGCTGGGGCCTCCTTTCACCCTCCCCCTCATACAGCCTTTTGTAATAGGCGGAACCCCCCCCCCACCCCCTCCGAATCAAAATCCTGGGGGACTATGTTGCACGTTTTGGACTCCCAGGAGACTAGGAAGAAGGAAGTGACATCAACAATGCTCTTTGGATGTTGATTGGTGGAGTCGCTGATGACGGTGAGTTTCCGCGATGTGTGATACGTTCATTCACACCTACGTCACTTCCTTCTTCCTAGTCTCCTGGGAGTCCAAAACGTGCAACATAGCCCCCCTGGCTACGTGCCTGCTCATAAATGATGCCAAACCTACTCTAAAATGCAGTGTTTTGGAACTTACTTTCACGGCTTTTGTCTTGAAAATACCAGGCGCTGTGAATACCTGATTCGCTTGAGAATGCTGCGAGCGAATCTGCCTCGACAGCTTTTTGTTCTAGGCGCCATAGCTGCCGTCGATTACGCAAAGTGCCTCAAGCCCTCCTGTTTAGGGTGATGCCATTCTTTGTAATGCTCAATGCCGACGGCGCGCGCTCGCAGAAAAAAAATACAAGAAAATAATTTAAACAAATGCCCCCCTAGCAATGTCAATGGAGCTTGCGCAGGAGACGCACTTTAGTCTTTATTTATTTGGCTCGGGAGAGCCGCGGCACCGCGGAAGGCAGCAGCCCGTACTATGGAGGCCCGTGGTGCCGCGTCTAGTGAACATGATAATGTGATGAGTATACACATGCATGATGACGACGACATGAATTGTTGGTATTGGGGAGGGTGGCAGTCCAATTCGCAGAATTCCAGATTCCGTGGAGGAAGGTTAAACAAGTGTTCTAGAGCAAAAAAAAGAAGCGTCGCGAGTTAATTTGGGAGACGTGGCAACAAGTACTCACTGCTTCCACAAGAGGTTTTAAGCCGGAACTGCAGCAAAGGCTATTAGCGGCGAGATTTTAGGCGAGATGTTTGGGTGTCGCCCTCCTATGGTTACCTCTCGTGACGTCATTACCCTGTCAACAACAAGTCAAATGGTGTTTGTAATTAGCATGGTGAAAGTTGGAAATCATTGCGCTTTTTAGAAAATACTGCCAACACCGTCAAAATCGAAGGTCTTACACTACTCTTATTTCCGTCGATGAGGAATCCTTTGCTGACGTCAAAGTCAGCATTCGGCCAATCATGGAGGGCCGACCACCGCGACGCTTTCGATCTGTCACGTCGCCAATAAGGACGAGAGCTCGAGACTTCAGCTTTGAACCCTCCGCAGAACAAGCGCTCGAGAGACATGACTAAAGGCAAGATACACGGACTATCCCGCGCTTGTATGCGCTTGGCTGTTGCCTTATCTTCAAGGTGAATGGAGTATAGCTCCACAATGTTGCCATCTGGAGAGGTGATGCCGATTGATTTCAAGGGTGTTATTAGATGCCACAAAGCGTGCGTGTGGGTCAAGCATAAACAAAAAAAAGTGTTACGGTGGAGGGGATCGCATACGAGCAGTTCTATTCACAAAAGGGAGAGTGATGTAATTGGCCGCTCTAAATTGGTGACCATCACTGCCCAGAATTGCCTTAGCGGTCTCATGACTTGTTTGAGTAAGAAAGCGTGACTGAATGTAGAGCCTGGCTGGTGAAAGCGATTTCCTGTGCTGATTCAGGTGCTGCTGAAAGGAAGAATGCAGCATTGACAAGCTTTTCCACCGTCTTGGATTTTGAGTTCTATACTTTTCAGCCCCAGTATTTACACATGCATGCACGTCTAGTAATTTTGACCTGACACTCGCCGGCCGTGTTTATATCTCCGGTGGCCAAGCTGAAAATCAGCACTTCTGGCCTGGCACCTGCCGGCCGCGTTAATGTGTCCGGTGGCCAAGCTGAAAATCTGCACTGCTGGCCAGGAACTTGCCTGTCGTGTTTAGGTGTCCAGCGGCCAAGTTGAAAACCAGCACTGCTGGCCAGACACTTGCCGGTCGTGGTTATTGCACCGGCGGCCAAACTGAAAATCAGCACTGCTGGCCAGGCACTTGCCGGCCGTGTTTATGTGTCCGGTGGCCAAGCTAAAAATCAGCACTGCTGGCCAGGCACTTGCCGGCCGTGTTTATGCGTCCGATGGCCAAGCTGAAAATCAGCATTGCTGGCCAGGCACTTGCCGTCCGTGTTTTGTGTCCGTGGCCAAGCCAAAATCAGCATTGCTGGCCAGGCACTTGCCGGCCGTGTTTATGTGTCCGGTGGCCAAGCCAAAAATCAGCATTGCTGGCCAGGCACTTGCCGGCCGTGTTTATGTGTCCGGTACCAAGCTGAAAATCAGCATTGCTCGCCAGGCACTTGCCAGCCGTGTTTATCTGTCCGGTGGCCAAGCTAAAAATCAGCACTGCTGGCCAGGCACTTGCCGGCCGTGTTTATGTGTCCTGTGGCCAAGCTAAAAATCAGCACTGCTGGCCAGGCACTTGCCGGCCGTGTTTGTGTGTCCGGTGGCCAAGCTGAAAATCAGAACTGCTGGCCAGGCACTTGCCGGCCGTGTTTATGTCTCCGGTGGCCAAGGTGAAAACAGAGAGTTTGTTGCCGGACTCTTGCCGGCCGTGTTTATGTCTTCGGTGTCCAAGAAGTTGCCAGTGGCCAAGCTGTCCGGACACTGGCCAAGCGTCGGCTGATCGAAAGTCACTTTGGTGTGCTGCTTGGGTTTGCTGTCTCGAGCCACTCATATTAAAGTCGTAAATATTTGCTCCTTCGTCAGAATGAACGTCAACAGCAAAATCAAAAAAGTGAATCCGACGCTGCTTTGATATTTCCCAACGTTACTAAAACATTCACTTAAGAAACACCCTTGAAACCCGGACACTCCCGTCCACCGAGACCAAACTCGAATTAAAGCCCCTCTATTCTGGGAAAAGTGGCGCCATTCATTGTTGTGGAAATGCTCAAGACACGTGCCGAAGCCACTTCTGGGAAGATCATGGAGTCTGAAATCTAGCTCAGGTAGAGTGTACTAGAAAAGACGAGTTCGGCCACCGGAGTGCTATTTTGGTACCTCCCCATTTGTAAAAAAACGGCTAATCCAAGCCACTTAAAGCCACTTCGCTCGTAGCGCCCTCCCCGGCGCTACGAGCGAAGTGGTTCGGATTAGCCGCTTTTTATGAAGACGCATTTCGTTCCAACGCCCAGCTCGCCCTGCACACTGGTCAAGGTCATAGAAACGATAGAACGCCGGATTATATTTTTATTTAACCTAGACGTCAGGCGTCACGTACATAAAGTCACCGCGACCTGACTTGTCGTCACAACGCCATGCGACATCAGGACGACGCCTTGACGTAAACTTCGTCATTGTCGTTCGCAACGTGCGTTACACGACATCAAGACTGCGTTCTGACGTCATATTGCGTTTATAATGACGACGATGTCAACGTTCATGTTGATGACAACGACAACGTCACGGGACGTCAAGATGATGCCATCCTTGTCAATGCAACGTCATAAGGACGCTTGGTGTCAGTTCGTTGACGTCGTTGTCGACATGACAGCAACTCGACGGCACGAAGGCGTCTCAACAGCTTCACGGCGTCGACGTTATCGTCGACGACGTTACACGCCGTCAAGGCTTCGTCGTGACGTTGACGTTCTCGATGATGTCAGGACGACATTAACGTGACATCATAGAGATGCTTAACGTTGCGTGGGGCGTCGACGTCAACATCGGCATCAACGACCACGTTCACGTCGTCCTCGATGTGGCGCGCGACGTCATGACAGCGTTAGCAACGGCGACTTGATGTCGCGTATTGGCGTCGTCCTCAACGCGACGCGATTTCACGACCGCGTCACAACGGCGACTTGATGTCGCGTAATGGCGTCGTCCTCAACGCGATGTCACGACCGCGTTACAACTGCGACTTGATGTCGCCAAATGGTGTCGTCCTCGACGCTACGCGATGTCACGACGGCCTTACGACAGCATCTTGGCGTCGCGTAACGTCGTCGACGATAACGTCATGGCGTCGTCGTCTCGTAGTGCTTTGAGGTTACCTGTGACGTTAAAAATCATAAAAAATACAATATAGCGCCATACGGGGTTTTATTCCCAATATGACCTTGACCTGTGTCGTTGCTTGATCGCCGCGAAGGTTGCGCTGCGATAAAAGTGGCTTAGTCACCTGATCGCTTTCCACATTATGAGGTGGGACTGAAACCATAAGCGGAGCCTATAGCTCGTCCCACTCGTACATTCTATACTCCGTTTCACCTTATGTTGTACCGCAGAAAAGACTAGAATCGCGAGCTCATAGCATTCGCAGCTGCTCTTGACGCACGAGAGCTTGTGCCGCCGATATGTGCCCCAGAGCAAGGAGCTCGCGCTTGTAGCCTTTCCTGCGGTACATTATAAAGGCTGGTTCACACATCTGCGATAGTTGCGTTCGCATGCAACCGAAACGACCGTAACGATCAAGTCACCGGGACAGGTGTTCGCCGTACACAGCATGGCAAGCGATGCATGGGGTCACTTCGCGAACCAATCCACGAGTCACGGTTGTTGCGGTGTTTTGGTCATTACGGTCGTTTCGGTTGCATGCGAACGCAACCGTTGCAAGTGTGTGAACCAGCCTTAAGGTGAAACAGAATATAGTGCACTCTATACTTCGTTTCAGCTTGGGTCCAGACGCAGCCGATGCTACAAGCACAAGTGTGTGGCCCTGAACAGTGCTTGTACTGCACGAGCGCGCGTGCTTGGCAGGGACGCTGAAAGCCCGGAGCTCGCGCTTGTAGCCTCGGCTGCGTCTGGACCCAAGCTGAAACGAAGTATAGCTCAAGGTTGCGCTGTGCCGGCATGATCTTCCCAAGGGCTGCACGTTGCACGTGCCTCGTGCACCGCCGCACCTTGCGCTACTTCTAAAAACATGAAGGGGCTTTAAACTGGATTAGGGTGCCTACATGTCGATCTGTCTCAGGGTGAAGACATCCATTGTTGCACTGAATGTTCAGCGCGTGACGCTCTCGCGCACTCGGTGCGTGACTTGGGCGCTAAAATGGCGTCTCTGCATTAGCCAAAGCTACTCGCTCGAGCTGATTGACACCGAATTGCGCGTACTTCAAAATGCATAAAAAACGATTGGGCGCAAAAATGGCAGAGATGTCACCACTCAAGCAAAAGCGCGCGTGTGTATGAAGGCACTCTAAATTGGATGCGGTAACAGCGCCGCGATTTAGCGGCGAGGCAAAACATAAAAGTTAATTTATATATACTTCGTCTCACCTTAGCATGGACTATTGTTAGCCGTGCATGCTAAAAGCGCGAGAAAGTTGCTTTGGATGAAGCCTCGGCGGCTGCACGAGCGCTCGTGCCGCGAGTGCTTCGGCAGTCAAGGCTTGCCGCTCGCGCTTGCACTGCCTTCGCAGTTAGTCCATGCTAAGGTGAGACGAAGTACAGCTGCCGCGAATTTCCACTCTAAGGTGACCTGAACCAATACGTGCAGCCGTGTAGTTCACGGAGTGGCCGTTGCGGAAGAAATGACGCCGTCGCGACCGCCTTTAGTTAGGTTCTCGAGTACGGATCCGAGCCACTTTTTCAAAGCAGGCTCTATGGCAGTTTCCGGACTGAGTAGCTCTAGTAACGTTGAAATGATCTAAAGAGATGGTTTTTATTTGTATTTTAGGAGATATTCTAGCTTTTGATGATTTTCGTCAGACAGCATCTCGTATCGCTCAAAGTTATAGTACGCTTCTATAAACCTGACGAGTGTCTTAGGCCTGCCATGTTCTAATAAATATAGGATGAAAATCGTATCATTAGGCAAACGATTCAAACTGTTGCAGACGGCATAAATCAGTCTTCTTATTTTTCCTTTCTTATGCGTTCTTCGTTTCAGCAGGCATCTCGAGACGTCTCGTGGACCGGAAGTTGCCGTCACAAATTTTTAGAAAGAGCACAATCTCTGCGCACTTCTGTCGTGGTAAGTGTAAAATCAAGGCTCTCCATATCAATTATTTTTAGAAGTTTAAACTCCACGTCCGATCTTTTACCGATCGTTCTTTAGAAGCGAATTCCAGCCTCATATATTCGTTCATATCAACGCCTCTAGTATCGGTTGGTTTGAAGCAGTCACATCTTACGGGATCAACTGCAATAATCCATTTAAAAATGTATATAATTTTTGGCCTCGCAAATAGGCAGAACCGCTCAAGTTATTGACATAATGGTGCTCATCAATCAAGATATTATCATGTTTAGTTGTACTCTCTCTCTTATTCCAGTCACCCCCATGCTCGTCCTAGCTTGCCTCGCCACGGTACAATCGCACACTCTGACGCTACTTGGCTACTCTAGCGCATAGTCTTGGCCTCATTTGTTGCTGGTGTCAATCGGTGTCAACGTTGATCAGTGTCGAAGACTCCGACGAAGTGGGTGATGCCGTAGATTGACACTTTCTCGAAACCCTGTCCTCAAAACGAAGAAAGTAATCGTGGAAGCTTAAACGCGAGACGCCGAGAGAGCAAAGTCTGCGCGTGCTGGCAAGGTGATGCCCCGAATTGGGAGGATGACGTCACCGATCCCACAAACATGGCCTCATTTCCCAATGGGGCGGATGCGAGGGTCCCACAATTAAATCAGTTTATCCATGAAACCATCGTGCAATTTACAAAACATATTTATGAGGTTTATAGGAACCTACAAATGGTCCTAGCAGCGTAGTTATGCCATATTTTTTGGCGTGTCCTAACCCCTTTGAAGTGCCACTGACAACCCTAACATCGCTGTTTTTGTTTATTGGTTATTGTCTCAAATGATTCGAAAGCGCTAGGTAAAACTAAAACAAAAATACGACATAATTGCGAGAAAGTATTTTGTCGCGCGGAAGGACCATTTAATGTTTGTGTCCTCCTTATCAAATGAAGCTCCTCCCCGCTTTTTTGTGACGTAATTGGTGAAAAACTTTTTGAAAACGCGTTGGTAATTGTTATTATCATCCTTCATAAAATGCCTTTTTACGACAACTTTAAAAACACTACAATCCGTGGCTTCAAAAAAAATTAGAGACCGGAAGTATAAATGTCTAAACGTGGGCTGCCTCCTATGCAAGTTTTCACTGTTTACAAAAATCACACTCACCACGTGCTCAATCACTCTAGAGTTCGAGCTCATAGTGCGCGTGTATAACACACAAACAGCGCGATGAACGAGCCCTCATGTGCTTATAAGCGTATAAGGGCGGGTTCATTGCTGTGTTTGTGCGTTATGCACGTTCTGGCTGGAGACGATTGACCCCTTCAAAAGTAAAGCCCGGTTCACACAGTTGCGTTTGACTGCGTTTGACTGCGTTGCGGCAGCGAGACACCAGGACATCCCTGCTTCTTATATCGCGTGCAAAGACGATTCCTTGAATTGGATTCCACGCTTCATACGAAGCACAGATGTGCGGGTGACTCGCTTTCGGTTCTCGCCGCAACGCAGTCAAACGCACTCAAACGCAAGTGTCTGAACCGGCCTTTAGTCTACCCTCAGTGTGCAGAGCCGAACCAGACGCTGAAATGGCGGAGCTGCATAGCTGCATAACCAAAAAAAGCGATCGTCTTCCAAATAATTGGGCAGAAAGAGGAAAAGATGTTCGTCCTTTTAAGGTACCATCGATTCACAAAATCGAGAGTGTTTTATTTAACCGAGCATGATCTCTCACCGCCATTAGAGCGGCAATATTGTATTTTTTGTGACTGCCACACGGTGATTCTGACTCCTGAAAAGGTTTAGTGTGACCAAGCTTCGGCTGGACTATGAATGAGCACGTGTGAACCGTGCTTCATGTAAACAGTGGAAATGTTCATACTTAATTTCATTCTAAATGTGAGAGTGGCAGAGGCAGCAGGAGCTACAAGAGCGAACTCCTTGCCTTCAGCGTCCCTGCCGATCACGCGCGTTCGTTCAATCCAAGCACTGTTCAGGCAAAGCCTCCTCTATAGACGCTTTACACACGCGCCAAATTGAGACGCCATAGCCGACCTTCTCTTGACTTACCGAGATGCCAAGCCACTGAAACGGACGTTTCCGAGCCTCCACACAGGCCTATGCTGGGGAGAAGGACGTTGTAGCCCCTAAAGTGGCAATAACTTGCCCTGCTGTGGTAAGAATGAAGTGCAGCGAACGGAATACGAGGAAACGAAAACTGAAGGGTGGTTATGGCGGCGCCCATGCACAGCTGCTGTAAAGCGTCTATACTCAGGAATCCTGTCAATTTGACGACGGAGCCATAGAGTGCTCGGTCGTAGATTTGGAGCGCGACGATCTGGTAGCACAGAGCATTTCTCGGGAAGCCTGTAGTCAGCGCACAGCTTTTGCAGCGGCGAGGACCCAAAACATGGTTTTCAAACCATAGCCTACGAGATCGCGAAGCGCGCGCGGTTCGTGATCTCGGAGGCTATGTTTAAACCCGACAAGAAAAGAAGCAGTAGCGCGAGGAACGCGAGGATCACGAGCAGAAATTCCATCGCTCGGTAAAAGCGAGTTTCAGCGTCTCGCTGCAGCGGGGCGCCCGTTACATGCCTCTCCTCTCCCCCCATCTGTTGTCTGCCGCTCTACCTTTTCACTTTCGGCGGCCGCGGCTCGTGGCCATCTGCCAGGCTTTGTCAGTATAGAGGAGGCTATTGTTCAGGGCTAGATGATCGCGCTTCTAACTGCGGCCTCGCTTGCGCTTAAGGATAAACGGAATGTAGACGCTTTAAACACGCGCCAGACTAAGCCGCCATTGCCGACATTCTCTTGTCTTACCGAGATGCCGAATCACTGAAGTGGGCGCTGACGAGTTTCCAAAAAGGCCTATGCTAGGAAGAAGGACACAATAGCACCAAAAGTCACAAAAAACGTGTCGTGCTGTGGCAATGATGAAGTGAAGTGAACGCGATAGGTGACATCACTGTTCTCTGTTGTAGTAGGCTGGATCGCGAACCGCGGCCTCGGCATCTGCGGCCGAGTGTCGCCACCGGCGGCCATTGATTGACACCACCAAATGCGTGGTATACTCTATGGGAAAAACAAGAAAAAGTGCCGTTTCCCCCGTTTCTAAGCTGTTGTCGGCACGTTTTGGCTGTTTTTCGATAAGCCCGTCAAATAGCTTGCGTACAAACATTAAAACTGACAGCCCTCACAGTTCTTACAAATAAATATATGGTGGTCGAGAGTGACTCCGCTGGGCGAAAAATGCAGTGCAGCTCGATGAGGCGAGAGTTACCTAGAGTGACCGCGGAGTCGGTGGCGGCTTCGTTGAGTTGGGTTTAACAGACGACAAGCTCGAAGGCTTTGATACGCGGGATTCGCTTACTCCCGGAAAGCCGCTGTCGAGATGGAACTTCTTCGTCATTCATCAACTTTTTCGCTTCCCTGAGGACGGTCTCATTGACGGCAAGTTTCTTTGTTTCCTCCACTACGAGAGCAAGCTAGCCAGCTCAGCTGTAGGTGCTCCGGTATGTTCGATTTTTTTACTCGGCGTTCGAACTTTTCACAAATACCGATTCGATCTCCAAACACCCGACATAAGGATCGCAGCACACCATAAAATACTCGCCCCCGAGCACAGCCTACATGCTTCAGTATTCTTACCTTTGTGCGTTTCTCTCCTAGACTTGCGTGTATTACCTGGTGTCAAGCAATGGCCGCCGGTGGCGACACGGACGGACTCCCGATCCGCGATCCAGCCTACTACAATAGAGATGAGTGGGTAGCATTCACTGCGGGCCATAGTTGTGCCCGCTGTTGCAGAGCGCGGGCTCACGATGAGGTTGTACAACGCTTCAGGAATGTGCACTTTACACCACGAATATTGTAAACCTTTTGGAAACGTAAGTGGGGTATCGTCTTGAGCACGCGCTGTGAACGCTGCACTCAAGTATGGTGCCCAGTAAGTACCACCTCTAATAGGAAACAAAAACTGAAAATCGTGTATGTCAACGCCCATAAACAACTGCCTGAAAGCGTCTATAGCTTTGCATTCACAATTTCAACATGGCGCCGCCCGGTGGCTGTGCTGAGAGCGTTGTGAGGGTGCGCACGACGGGAACGTCAAAAACAACTCGTACGAGTTTTTCTTTCTTTTTCGAATAATTTTTTGTAATAAGCTTTTACGCAGCATTTTTGCGACATCGCCCCTCACCAAGGGCTGCTACCTGCCATTTCCTTTCTTGACTTTATTAAAAATCTTTGTTTTTGCCATAGGGCCAAGACATTGAGGATGTCTTGGCCCTATGCTGACGAGCAATCTCTATATGACAGAAGCTGCACGGATGCTCCATGGCCCTACGCCGACGGGCCATCTCGAAATGACGGAAGCTGTGCGAATCGGCCACGTGATGGACGCTATGCAAGGAACCACATCCCTCATGTGAGACGCCTCGATAAGTATGTTTCGCCTTCAACGCCTTTCCCGGGTAATAAAGTCCACCTGCTTCCTATCACAAACAAGCCAACAACCATAGTAGAGGCTCTTTCCTAGTGCTACGCACCGCACGCCAACCGACTGTGCCGTGAACCGTGGCATTAGACTGCACCTCCACCATCTTTCCCACTGTCAGAGGCAGGGGGGGGGATGCCTGAAGCTGGTAGCAAACGGTCAACGACATAAAATTCCCTGTCGTCGTCCCAATGTTGCATGCTGCTGCATTATGAACGCAGATATGCTTCATTTCTGTCATACTTTATTTATTTATTTAAATTTCATGGGGGCCCATGGGTATTAGCGAGAAGGTATCATACACTTTTGGTTCAGTAAAAAATTCAAACAAACGATGCAACTTGGTTATGAAAGTTAGTCCGGCATAATCTTAGCCAAAGTGAGTGGTTAGTGCTTTTATAAATATTGCAATTGATGGAATAGTTACTAATAATTTGAAAAGGTGGCTCCATTCAGATGACGTCCTAGAGATGAAAGAGTCGGTGTAAGCTAAAGTTTCACAATGAGGTGTGCCAACTTTAAGACTGTTATCGAGGTGGGGAAGAAATGAAAGAGGGGCTAATGAATAGTTCATCTTAGGGGGAAGAGTTTGAATGATACATTTTATGAAAGAAAGAAAAACGATATATTTTACTGCGTGAGGAAACAATAGACCGTTCCATTTGGGTCATAGCAGAGAGGGTAATAGAGAGAAAAAAATGCCTTCCCCCTCTCACCCGCCGTCGTCTGCTCCGCCGACTGGGCAGTACCTAGCATCTGGCTGGCGTACAAACTCTGTTTAAAATCGCGTCATTTTGGAAATTTCAAGCGCAGATGCGCAGATTTTGGTATGCCAGTTATCGTGTAATACTATGCTAGATAAAAAAAAACTAACAGGGTCCAATTGCGCTGTTACCTGCGTGCAAATAAAAAAAAATAGGGAAAACGGTGTCAGATTGGCTGGTCTCTCCGGCGAAAAGTAAACCCGGTTGCTGTACCTTTTTTACTATACAAAGTTCATACTGGTGTAGGCCTTTAGCGACCATGTGTGGAAGTCTGAAATATTAAATAAAAACGTGCTCTCCTGCCGCAATACACGCAGTAGTTGAGGGTAGTACTGCCGGCTGACTCAACTGCTATCTAAGTAACGGAAAAAGATATGCTAGTTGATCATTTGCCGAAATAGAACAACAGAGAGCTATAGGCTGATTTTGGAGTAGCCACAACTATTCTAAGAACGCGAACCACTTCACAACAGCAGCCACGAGCGAGAGTTCGATGTTCCGTACAGCCCGCCGCTACAGCCCAAGATGGAGGGCAACCTGCCGGTTTGTCGTCTGCTAGCGGAGTCGGGCGCGTGCCCTCTCTCTCGTTTTACCCCGCCGAACCCGCTGAATTTCCCGGATGTATGGAGAGGGCGCTGCTGTCGAACAAAATGGTGCCACCCAGAGAGCGCTAAATGAAATGGTCTATAGCCAGGGACAGCTTGGTTTTCATATATGATACACTTGCGGTGCAGTGAGAGTTACACATTATGAAACGTGCGGCGCGATTTTGCAGGGATTTAATGTTTGTTACAAGCGTTGAGTGACCGAGATCCCAGCCTGCTGCGGCATTTTTCAGCCTTAAACGTATTAAAGGTCTTTTACCAAAGATGTTTTAGTAACTCAAGTGTTATGTACATTATTATGCAAGCTATTTACAGGTTTAGTCCGGAACAGTACATGCTGGGAGACTGCCAGCGGATTCCCACGAATGCCGAGCAGCACGAGTCCGAGCGCGAGCACCGATCTGGGCCCCTTGCGCTTCGTCGTCTTCAGCACGCCTTGGCGCATACATTACACTCCTCCTTGCTAGAGCCAAGACACAGTCTTCTAGGTTGGCAGGACCCGGCGTGTAAGTCTGCAGGGCCTTGATGACGCCCTGGGATATTCTGATGGCGGATCATTTGGTTGATCCTCGGGTGTAGCATTAGCGTCGGCGTCCGGTTCCTCAGGAACTACTCCAGATGGAGGGGCGAGCTGAAGTCTAATAAAGACTTCCCTTCTGGTCCTGCAGACCGACCTGCGCCGCTTGGTCAACATGACGACGCCAGGTTCGTCCATCTTCATTCTCAATGCGGTAGGACAATGGAATCGTCACAGCTGTGACTACTCCAGGCAACCATTTGGCGCCAGACAAGTAATTTCTTGCGTAGACATCTCCTACGCAAGATATACGCGCCTTCTTCCCTTCCTGAAGAAACTTGCATTCGTGTTTCCGTGATGAATGGAACTGTGAGTCAGGGTGCAACTGGTCCAATGCAGTCTTTACTCGTCGATTCATTGGAAGTTCCGCAGGACTCCTTCCCGTCGTAGAATGTGGCAGTGTGTGCTGACGGAAAAGAAAACGTGCCAAATCGACATTTACGTTGGCTGAATCCATGTGGGTGAGTGCCTCCTTTGCCTCTCTTACTATCCTTTCCGCCTGACCATGCGATGAAGGGTGGTAAGGTGCTACGGCGGCATGTCGTATCTGGTTGCGGTTGAAGAATTCATTAAATTCAGATGAAACAAAGGCCGTGCCATTGTCACTTACAATTACGTCCGGCACTCCATGCGTGGCGAAAAGCATTTTTAGTTCCTGAATGACTGCTGAGGACGACATTGAATTCATGATAAATACTTCTAGCCATTTTGAAAATGAGTCCACCACTATCAGAAAAACGTTTCCTTTGAATAGCCCAGCAAAATCAACGTGTAGCCGTGACCAGGGAAGTTGAGTCGTCTCCCAGGGATACGCTGGGGAACGTGGCATTGACGGCTTGCTCTCTTGGCACGCGGAACAACATGCCGCTTTATCTTCGATATCGTGGTTGATTCCAGGCCACCAGACTTCTTTGTGCCAATGCTTTAATCCTTACAATTCCTGGATGGGCTGTGTGCAGAACGTCGTGTATGGTGCCTTGTGCCACCTTGGGCATCACAAGTCTGCTGCCCCAAAGGATGCATCCTTCGTAAGCTGATAATTCGTCTCTCCTTGTTACATAGGGTTTAAACTCGTCAGGTGGCTTGTTATCTGGCCGCCAATGCATAGTCCAGCGCTGGACACGCGCAAGTATGGTATTCCTTCTCGTGGACGCTGCGATATTTTCTGCATTCCAAGGTTGTTCTGGAGTGGTCTCTAGCATCCAAACGTCAGCCACAGGAACGTCTTCAAACTGTGTGGCTGGGAGAGGCAGCCGGCTGAGGGCCTCAGCGTTACCCTATTTGCTGCCAGGACAGTACTGCAATTCGTAGTGGTATGCAGCAAGCATCAAGCCCCACCTCAGGGCTCTTGGAGACGCCATAGCTGGACTTTCCTTGTGGGGGTTTTGTAACCCAAGTAGACGCTTGTGATCTAAGATGATAGTAACCGGTCGACTATAATGTATTGATGAAACTTCTTAACACCATATATGACTGCCCGAGCCTCACGATCTTTTTGCGAACAATTCCGCTCCACCTTGCTTAGGGTTGTGGACCCATAAGCTAATAATGAATCTTCTCCAGACGTGGACACGTGGCTGAGAGCAGCTTCCAAACCACAAGGAGAAGCGTCGCAAGTCAAAATCAAGGGCTTGTTGACATCGTGATGCGCAAGAACAGCTTTTGACTTGAGCAGCTACTTTGCCTTACAATAAGCTTCCACTTCACTTACAGTCCATGTCCCACTCGCACCTTTGTCAAGCTGTCTGTGCAGTGGCTCCAGGGTCTGGGCAACTCCTTTAAGAAAGCGATGGTGTAAATTAAGTAGGCCGATGAACGCCTGTAATTCCTTCTTGTTCTTGGGCCCAGGAGCTTCATGTATTGCTCTTACTTTGTCTTCGGTAGGTCGTACTCTATCCTTGTTGACCTTGAATCCCAAGAAGACAACTTGGCTTACGTTGAATGCACATTTTCCTTGTTAAGGCGGAGCCCATTGTCTTGGAGTCGTTGATTAACTTCTTGCAATCGTTTGTCATGATGGTCTTTAGACTTGCCGCCGATAAGGATGTCATCCAGAAAGATCAGCACACCTTTATTCCAGCAAGTAGCTTCTCCATGTAGCACTGGAAGATGACTACTCAGACGGATACATCAAAGGTAGTCGGTTGACTTTAAAAGGTCCCTTGTGCGTCGTGATGGTGAAAAGTCTAGCTGACTCATTATTGACAGTCAACTGCTGGTTGTCCTGTGCAAGGTCAAGCTGTGTAAAATGGCAGCATCCAGCCCAGTTGCTGATAAGTGGCTCTGGTGTTGGCAATGGGTAGGATTCCAACTTCACTGCCTTGTTAACGGTGCTCTTGTAGTCACCGCAAATTCGCAATCCTCCGTTCTTCTTCAATACTGGAACAATTGGTGTAGCCAAGTTTGAGTGCTTCACAGGTTCAAGGATTCCTTGCCTAACAAGCGTTTCGAGTTCCTCCTCCACCTTGGGTCGCATAGCATAATAAACTTGTCTTGCCTCGCAGAACCTTGGTGTCGCAGAGGTGTCGACCTCCACACGAATTGGTGGTCCCCGGCTCTTCCCCAGGCCTGCGTTGAAGATATCTTTGAACTCCTGCAGGAATCAGCTACCTTGTAGGGCAATTTCAAGCAGGTGGACACCAGTGAATCCGATTCCTAGAGGCTTAAACCAGTCGTCCAAGAAGGCTTGCATATTCTCCCTTGACCACCAGGAGTGGTAGAATGGCAGACTTTTTTTTGTGTCGTACCATGACCTGTGCTTTGCCGAGAACGGTTACAGGTTATTTTGTGTAGGTTCTTAGCGCAACGGTGGATGGTTGTAGCCTTCGCTTCGGAATGCGAAGTCGTGCCATCGTTCTTTTGCTGATGACAGAGAACATGCATCCGGAGTCGACTTCCATCATTGTTGGCTGTTCATTGATCCTGATGCGTACAAGGAAGGAGGGCTCATTTGACGAGAGGTTACACAGGTCGTATCTTTCGGTAGCATTACCGTCCAGCAGATCAGCTTGTGCTCTTTCTTGTCCTTGCCCCGAAAATGGTTTTTTCTTTGCCTTTTCTTTTGGAGACAGGTTTGGAAGATATATGCCCCTTGCGGCCACAAAAGTGGCAAGTGGCGTACTTGAAGTGGCAGTCCTCTGGCTGATGTGCCCCGTTACACCGGAAACAAGAAAACCCCGTTTGTTTTCTTGTAGGCCTCGTAAAGCTTTGGGCAGGCGTTGACGGTACAGGTCCGTCTTCAGCCACACTGTGGACTTGGCTGACGTCTTGGGACGTTATTTGGATCTCCACAGCATCTTATTTTGCACATTCCGCTGCGATGGTCATCTTTTCTGCTTGAGCCAGTGTAACTTCGGCTTCACTGAGCAGACGTCGTTGCAAAGCTTCATCCTTCACCCCACACACGATCTGGACGCGCAAGCTGCTGTTGAGCGTGTCTCCGAAATCGCAGGTGACTGCGATACGGCATAACATCCGCAATAAATGTAGCAGTTGTCTCATCGCTACGCTGAGTCCGCTTGTGGAACTTGAAACGTACTACAATCTACGAGGGCTTCGGTGCGAAGTGGTTCCCCAACCTTATAACGATGTCGGAGAAGTCCGTCTCGGATCGAGTCTTGGGTGCGCAGAGAGAATGCAGGGTTGCATATGTCTCGGCACCGCAGACGCTGCATAAAACTGCTCGCTTCAGCTTGGGGTAGCGATTCTATTCGCCTTGAAATTGAATTCCAACCGTTGCAGGTACAACGGCCACGTTTCCGGCTCCCCTGCCTTGAAAGCTTCGAAAGTAAGCAGTGTCTTGTTAACCATGCTGAGAGGTCGAAGTATCACCCGCTGTTGCCGGTTTCCTCGTCACCAAATTTGTTATGTACATTTATATACAAGCTATTTACAGGTTTAGTCCGGAACAGTACATGCTGGGAGACAGCCAGCGCGGATTCCCCGAATGCTGAGCAGCACGAGTCCGAGCACGAGCACCGATCTGGGTCCGTTGCTCTTCGTCCTCTTCAGCGCGCCTTGGTGCACTCATTACACTTAGTGTTAAAGAAAATATTATTTTGTAAATATTCAAACTTCAAAATAGCATTACTGATTATAAGATCAGAATAACTTTTCTATGAAAGGTGAAATGTGATGTGCACACCGAGATACATGAATCATGTTACAGATGCGAGCTGAGTTTTACCAATGGAGTATGCTGATGGCGACGTCTTATGACGAGACGCCTTCATAGTTTTATATTATAATATAAAGAGAAATAATGTGCTGCAATTAGAAAGTTGAAGCCGTTACCAGACGCTATCTCGACCCGAACTTTATTTTCATTTTTTTATTGGTTTCCAAATCATTTCGCCTGCCAGCATTCAGTAATTGTTTGCAAGCTATTAGTAAACCACCTCCATATTTGATCCCATAAGTATAATCATGACCTCTACGAAACACAGTAAAGGAAGCTGTAAAATATGCACTATTCGCAATGCCGTTATGAAGCCATGTTTCTGACAATACGACAATACCGTAATCGGTACCTAGCAGATTAGACATAAATTCATACGATTTCGTTCTAAGGCTGAGGACATTTTGATAAAAGGAATTTCGTGGAGTGTCGCGTAGAACTCTGTTTTCTCGTCCAGCGAAGATTTTTTGAGAGTTTTGCAGATGCCGAGACTACGTGTTTTGTATACCGAAACATTTGTGCTCAGCCACTTTTGGAGCGAGAACTGTATGACGCGTTATACACCGTCGTGCCACCAAAGAGTGCCTCCTCGGCATGTAGTGCACAGATGTGTTTTCAGATACGGAAAAAGAGACACGGTTCTTTTACGTTTCGGAGGTATTCAATGCTTCCCCTGGAGAGACTTATAGGACAGTTGACAGTTGAAGAGTGGCTTCGCCGTCATGTGTCTGAAGACTAATATTTTCTTCATTTGCGAGTATGTGCGTGTGTCTGTGGGGGGGGGGAGAGACTGACAGGCCAAAGCTTTTGTTAGCGTGTTAGTTTCTCTGTATATTTTTTTCACCTAAGTTGGCTTGCTCGGTTCAGCCATTCAAGCCATTTTAGGATTTAACGAACCCGTCATTTTATATCTCACATGTATTGTGTGAATAAAAACAATTATTATTATTATTATTATTATTATATATTATTATTGGCTGCGGGATGTCGCCGAGTACAGAAGCATGCTGCATCTGTCTCCATGTGTTTTTCAGGAGACAGCCCAGATTTCGCGCGGCCGAGGAGCTCCTCCTTTTAACAAGTGGGGTAAGCCCATTTATCTGCAGACACTGCGACGGCTCCATACCTGCTAGCCCTAACAAAGGGGATGTTAAGGCTAGCGAGGACTACGACCCCGGCGAGCAGCTTGCCGGTGACACCAACGACGGCGACAACCAGAAGGAACGCCGCTCCCCCTTGCCCGTTTCTTCCTGCACGGCTGGCGCGGCTGCCCAGCGCGGTGACCTTGAACAATCCCAAGAGCTTATGCACAGTCTCCTCCTCGACGCTTCGGAGGGGACCTCGTTCCTGACGGACCAGGTGGCCTGCCTGACTGAGGAAAATAGGCGGCTCAGGACTGAATAGGCGCGATCCACGGAGCAACAGACGTGGCTTGTCCGCTCGCTCCGGGACGAGGTCAAGGCTTGTAGCGCTCAAGTTGCAGGCCTGGGGAAGATACGTGGGGCGTCGTCTTTTGCTCGAATTGTTCAGAGCCGCAGGTGCCCGCCCGCTTCTCAGAATCGAAAACTGCCGCAGAGGCCCGAGGCGAAGCTACAGAGCTCGTCACCTGAATCTGGGATCCTAGCTCTGCCGTAGTCAACGCAGTCGGCATCGGGTGCCAGGGTCCGTGGACACTCCACTCTGGCGCCACGCAAGCCAGCACCTCGAGGGGTCGAGCCGAACTCCACTGCATCATTGCAGGATGGTGCACGTGATGGGCGAGCAACGCGTCTGGGGCCGACGCGCCCAAAGGCTCGAACCTTCGCGCTACCTGGGGCATCCGAGACCTCGAAATTGAGCATCGCCTCGCCGTCAGTCAGTCGGAGAGCCTTATTTGTCACCAAACTGGCTCTGGCGCCACTTGTGAGAATGTCTCCTCTCACCTATCCTCTGTCGGGCTCGACAAACTGGAGTGCCGGAGCTTGAAGACTCGGCACGACTCATACGCCTCCTTCCATGTGTCCGTGGTTGCCGAGGATTTTGTGAAAATTGGTGACCCTGCCGTGTGGCCGAAATCCTGCCTCTTCAAAACTTTGAGGGCACCCTTCTACAAGCCCTTCCCCATGTCTCATAGCGCCCTCCCACGACTGACGAAAGTTGATGAATCACGTTGATTTATTTATCAAAACGTCCGTGGCATACGCGCAAGAAACGAATGATTTTTTTTCTTGACGTTACCCTATCCAATTATTCTATATTCTGTTTAACGGAAACTTGGTTATGCTGTGACATTGGGCCCTCCGATTACTTTCCACCTTATTTCGTGGTGCACCGGCGTGACCGCGACTTGGGCACGCGTGGTACAACTGGAGGCGGTGTGTTAGTGGCCGTTGACAGGCGTTTTCGCTCGAAAAGACTAGAATATCTGGAGAAGTTTTCCGAGAGTTTATGACTAGAAATCGAGTGTGCAGAGTAAGTACGCCTTTTTATTGGCCTTTTGTACCTGCCTCCGCAAACGACACCCGAGGACTTTCGCACGCGTCTCGCTGGCGTAGAGAACACCGTTAACCAGTTGTACGGGTGTAATGACTTAACCTTATATTATTTTAATGCTCCAGTCATCAACTGGACGCAGTTAAATGTTTCTACTGACAAAATGTATTGCAAGCAGAAAGGCAACGACCCCCTAAACTTTGTTTCTTTTTGAGATATTGCACAACACAACGATATTTTTAACCACCAGGAGAATGACTTTAGATTTATGTCTCTCAGACAAGGATTGCGTGCGTGTAGCCCGAGGTGAAGTCCCTAAGGTTCTTCTGGATAAGTATCCTCCTACCCTTGATGTAATGCTTTTTTTGTTGATTCCTCTATTCGGGCTCCAATTGAGGCTTCTTCTCCACGCATCTTATACATTTTTTTCACCAGAAGAGTACATCGGGACGTTCCACCACCTCTCTAGTGTTTATTCGTCTCCGGTCTTAGAATCATCTGATGCAGATGAGCAGGTAGCTCTCTTTACGAGATTAATTCAAGAGGCCACGGACAGATTCATCTCTTTAAGATCTTTAAAGAAACCTCGCTTTCCTAATCGGTTTTCTAACGAACTAAAAACGCTACTAAAAAGTAAAGACGTCTTGCAGAGAAAGTTTAAGAAAAGTGGTCTCCCAAAGTGGGAGGTAGAATTCAAGAGTTGCAGAAAGAAATGTAAGATAATGTTAAACCGTGTCCGAAACCCTAAGAAACTTTGAGGTACACTAGATCGCGTTCCGGGAATGATATCGGATCGACAATAGTTTTGGATCACCATGAAAAAGATGCGGAATACGTGCTCCAGCTATTTAGCAGATCATTTTAGTTCAGCCTTCAAAAACAGTACCGTCTGCTCCACTGCCACATTGCCTCACTTGAATGAATTCGGCGACCTATTTAGCCACATTAATGTCGACGAGGAATGTGTAGAGCTAGTTATTAAGACAATGAAATCCACGCTATCTGCGGGGCACGATGGTATACCATTTGCAATTCTCAAACCTTTTCATGATATTCTCACACCTACACTATGTGCAATATTTAACAACTCATTAAGGTCAGGAGTATTCCCGAAATGTGGAAGATTGCCGTGGACGTTCTGGTTCTGAAGTCGGGGGAAAGAAAGGTGATATTCTCAACTATAGGTCAATTTCCATTCTCTCCTGATTTTCCAAACTCTTTGAAGCAGTCATCATCAATTCTTGTCTTTCAAATTTTGAAACTTAACTCTCCCTTATCAGCATGGGTTTATGAGCGGCAGATAACGACTACAAATATTGTAAGTTTTATGTCTACTGCATCCCAGGTAGTCTGCAACAGAGGTCAGCAAGACGTGATCTACTTTGACCTAAGCAAGGCATTTGATGTTCTTAATCATACGATCCTTTTATCAAAGCTTTCCGCCTACGGGGCTTGTGGCACAGTATACGACTGGTTTCAAAGCTATTTGTCAAACAGGAAAGCGTATGTTCCAGTCAACAATATGAACTCTTCATTGTACGGGGCAAGTTCTCGCGTTCCTCAGGGATTTCTGATTCTTCGTTCCTGCAATACGCTGATGACATTTAAGTTTAGAAAGAAATAGTTACTTTAGATGATCGAGCTGGGCTTCAGGAAGATGCATGGTCTTTCTTTAGGTAGTGCTTAGCCAACTATCTTCTCTTAAACCCCGCTAAAACCAAGGTTATGACATTTACTCGGAGGGCACAGAATACATTTCTCGCATGTTAACGAGCCTAGTTACATGGTGAACCCCTGTCCCGGGTATGTGCAATGAAAGATCTGGGTGTTATGCTCGATCCCAGGCTGCGATTCACTAGTCATGTAACTAGGCTCGTTCACTCGTCTCTGCGCACGCTGGGTGTTGCCTCTCGCTTAACGAAGTACTTCAAGCATTCTTCCGCGTTTCTCACGTTGTACCGCTCAATATGCATGCCCCAGTTAGAATACGCCTCAGTTGTGTTGAACGGAAACTCTAAAACCAACTCATTGAAAATCGAACGAGTTCAGAAAAAGGTTTTTTCCATCTTTAAACATCGCTACATCATGAAGGATGTTCTTTGTTCAACTTATGACGCAAGGTTAGTGCGTGTCGACTTGCTGAGCCTGCTCCGGCGTAGTCAGAAGGCGGACCTATTGTTTTTGTTTAAAACATTGCATGGTTCGAGTAATTCACCACGCCTCTTGTCGGAAGTGTGCCTTAGGGCTTCACGTGTACCTACACGGAATCAATCATCCTTTTATATTTCCAAAAAAATAATGGTCTTTTAAGACCAATTATTAGACTGACTGAGTGTTATAACCAGTACTATGAGAAACTCGATATTTTTAACTCGTGCTACAGGGCACTTAAATACCTGTCCGGCGGGTGAATAATGATTCTGGTTGACTTTAAGATTGATTTCAGAGAGCACAGACATTGTTGGGTGTATGCTGGTTCTACTGCTTCGTTTATTATTCGCTTTGAGTACCTCTTAAATTTTTTTTATATTCCTGCATTTTCTTTTATTGTACACAAGACCTCGAAACTGTAGTTTTGTTATCATTCAGCTCACTGTATGTCGTGTACGGTTTTATTCAGTTACTGTATAATGCATTGCTATTCTGTATTGGTGTGTTTTATGTATTCATTTCCATCCAGTGTGCCAGTACCGAGGCCGCAAGGTTGTTCCGGGCACTATGAGAAACATTGATTGATTGATTGATTGATTGTATTATTATTATTATTTGAAGACTAATATTGGCGTTGGAGAGCCCCACTGAGCAAGCGTAGAAGACTACCGCGGGACACACCCACAATCGCAGTCGCTGGTGACTCTCTACGTCGACAATTTCTTCGTTCATCTGGGACGGCTCTACACGCAACGCGTCGAGCTGCTTCCGAGTGTGCTCGGCTTCGTCACGCTGCCCTTCGGCCGCCAGATTTCCCAGTGGCGTTCGAGAGTCTGAACTGACGCGGAAGTTCAAGGCGCACGAAAGGTGATTTCGGGACTCGATGGGCGATATCAGGCCTCAACCGAGGTTTTAATTCTGCTTCTTGTACAGATGAGATGGTCGCCTAACCTTTGTCAATTCTTTTCCACCCGTGGCATACGATGGACTGTCTTGTGCGTTTAAAGTCTGCTTCCTGAGATGGTAAATACATTAGGGAGTTTTAGAATAGCGCACGCTAAAACTGCGTACGCAGAGAATAGCGTCGTCGCCACTACGCATGCGCTGAACGCTAACCACATTTTGCGCTTTGCGTGCGCTATTTAGCACACGCTATTTCTCGGAAATTGCGTGAATACGCAAAGGGTCTTTGCGCTCCTCCAAGGAGGATTCGTGATGAAACGTTGGCTAAAGTCAAGACGACCACAGTTAAAAAAATGGCGGCCCCCAGGTCCATGGCTGCGGCCGCTTTGGCGGCGTCGTGAGCGCGACGTCCGAGAAATCCTCGCGACTGCGATTTTCAATACGGGACGACATTGCACTCGGTTCGGAAAACCCAGTAAGGTGGGCAACGATCACCGGCAGCTTGTTGCTTGCAGCGAGCGGACGTTTATCGGCGGACGTCAGTACATTCTTGCCGAGGCGACGCATGCGGACACAACCTGTCGACCGCTCGCGTCGCATTCTTACGTTCAAACAAATGTAAAATGTTACTCTGAGCCAAAAATCCTGTTTTTTCTCAAGTTACAGCATTTCGTCTGTGAAATAAAATCGTGACTGTATCTTGGTGGCGTTGAAAGTGCGAGAGGCTTAGGCTTTTGCTTCGTGGCGGAGAAACGCTATTCTAAAACTCTCTTGCGTGGCGCGCGCTAACGCAAGCGCTAAATGTAGCGCTAGCGTGCGGTAAAATTGCGTACGTTATTCTAAAATTCCCTATTACTTGTTTGGAATGCGGTCATTTGTACCATCTCGGGCACTGTGCTGGAGTTGCTGAAAGCACATTCAAATCGATGGGATCGGCGAAGCGGGAGAACTGGCTGCGCAAGAAATGTCACCAAGGAAATCCCGGTCTGGTCAGGGCAACAGCCAGGAGGGCTCAGGGTTTCCGGACTCCAGTTCAGCCACTCTGGACGAGGTTAAAACAAGCTTGACATACTGTCGACTCTCCAGACAAGCTTAGAGAAGTCGCTGACACTGCCAGCTAAAGTAGATGAACTGCTGTCTCTTAAGCCCGCAATGATCGACCTTAAAGGGGTCATGAAACGCTTTTCCAACTTTTTCCTGTTTAGCTTTCCTCCTCAACTCATAAATCGCGCATTCCACCAAACAGTTCAAGAAGACGAAAAGATGGGAGGCCCCTCTTGCTCGGAATCTGGTTTGTTTACCCGGACAGAGCCATTGTCCCCCTAGAAGATTAGCCCGTCGCTCGAAATTCAAACAAAGTTGCTTTCCCCAACGCGTTCACCCTGAAGCTGACAGTGCTGTGGAAGCTACGTGCTCGTTGGGCCAGCCACACTTGCCACGTGGTCACGCTCCTTCGCGCAAACCCACGCGCAGAGAATGAAGTCAGGTGATGACAAAGAGGCGGCTGATTGGTTCGGCAAGCGCGTAGGTTCCACCACAATGTCAGCTTAGGGGTGAAGGAAATAAGTGAGGTCCGGTTTCGTGTGACGTGCGTTTGGACCCGATGACGCGCTTTTGGGACCGCGGATGTATCACAGTGAAAAGGCAGAGAGCTTACGAAGGGGAGGAGGTACGAAATAATACGCTGTGTTTTCAAATTTTCGCACTGAAAGTCAGGCTTTTGACTTTCTACCTTTTTTCTCTTTTGGCCCACTGAACGATGTGCTATTAGTAAAATCCCAATCTAAAATGATTTATCCCAACCCAAAATTCGTTTCATGGGCCCTTTAAGGCTCAAGCTGGTGAACTTCAGGAGTCTGTCGAAGTTTGCTCCTCCCTATATAACACTTCGTTAGAAATGATTAAAGGCAACAAAAAATGCAGTGAAACTTGGAGGTAATTTAAATGTAATGAAGAGGGTCATTGATGAGCAATCTCGCATGATGCAGCAGCGACGGTGACCTAAACGATGTGCAGCAGTTCACGAGCAGATCGAGCTTGGAAATACAGCAGGTCGAAGTCTAGTAGAACGAAAACCTGGCACAGATTGTCAACGACCTTGCGCCCAAACTCGAACTACCAGCACTCCAACAAGGCGATGTAAATGAGCTTTGCCTCCTGCCACCAAAGAATAGTCCCTCAGCGTTTATCGTGATCAGAGTCACGTCGATTGACGCCACAAAGACGTGGATGAGCCGCAATAACAAGTCGCGTGAACTCTCGCGTTCAGATGCCTTTTCGAAGCTATTTCTTAACGAACACTTGTCTCGGGCAAACAAGAAACTCTTCTGGCGATCGAAGGTGAGGGAAAAGGAGAAGGGATACTAGTTTGTTTGGATTAAATCATAAAATATTTATCCCCAGAAAGCGGAAGACATGGATATTGTCCTCATCAACACTGTTTAGGATTTGGAAAAATTGGGTTAGATTATGGCATTAACGTTTAACAAGTGTACAAAATTGGGTGAATTTGAGTGCGTGCTGTCGGCCCTCTGCCAAGCATTTTCGGTGCTACATGTTAATATCCGAAGTTTACGAAAACACTGGGAGCAGTTTAAAGTTATGGTATACAGAATATCGTCTCGGATACACGCTTTTCTGTTGACGGAGTCAAACGTGTCAAAATCTTTGCGGTATCTTTTTCAGCTGCCTGGTTACAATTCATTTTGGTACTCTCGTGAGTACTCTACTGGTGGAGGAATCAAAGTTTATGCAAAATGTGAATGCTAAGTTACAAGACAGGATGCAGCATTTTGTTACGAAGAATATATTCATTTAGGAGTCGAAAACTCTTTACACTCCCTCGGTCTCTTAGCGTGGTATTGTCCTCCGTCCAAAAGTGTCAGGCAATTCGTACATGGGCTTAGGGGCTACAAACCGAGAGTCGTAGCGTGGAGTTATTTTGCATGGTAGGAGACATAAACATAGATCTGTTGAAAGACGAGGAGTCTGAAGTGTGTGAATTCCTTAACACCCTCGCCAGCGTAGGTATCGAAAGTACCATCCGTGTACCAACAAGAGAGGAAGTTATGGCGGGCAGGCTCGTGTCGTCGTGTATGGACCACATTTTAGTCAGACAGTCGGGCGTCACGGTGAAGTCGGCGGTGATATCGCGAAAATTGGCAGACCTCTATTTTGTTGGCTGTGAAATGGCCTGGCACGATGCTCTAGTAATTACCCCGAGAGATCAACAATCAATTAATATTGTGGACAACCTGACATCCTTATACGACTGGAACACATTTCTTGATTCAGTGTCGAGTTCTGATGTGTACCCGCAATTCGTTGACGGTCACGGTTGGACAGCGAAGGCCAGCTCACGTCTGGTTGAACTAGAATACTTTAGCTGCAATCAAGGATAAGGAAAAGCGATGGGTTTATTGTAGGCGAGCGCCGAGAAATGTTAAACTGTGCGCGGATTTCCGCGCCGCTAAGAACAGAGTAAATGCCCTTGTAGGTTCCGCTAAACGAATTTATTTCCAGGGAAAGTTCTCGAAACGTCGCGTTAAAATTGTGCAAACTTGGTGCCTTTCAAACGGTCTTCTAGGCTATCAATTCCAGCACTCCCTTGATAACGTTGTTGTGAAAAACTTTAACGATAATGTTCGGCAGATTGTTCGACGATTTAACGGTTTTTGCGCTGCTTCTTCGGAGCAATCCTTGAGCGTGGCCACCAAGAAAGTCACCCTAAAATATATTAATAGTGCGTCTGATTTTGTCTATGACATAGGCGAGGAAGGTTTGCGGTCAGCGTTGTTCAGCATCAAGTCGACTATACATCGTTTCACCTTAAGTCCAGACGCAGCCGATGCTACAAGCGCGAGCATGTGGCCCTGAACAGTGCTTGCACTGCACGAGCACGCGTGCTTGGCAGGGACGCTGAAAGCCCGGAGCTCACAGTTGTAGCGTCTGCTACGCTCACACTTAAAGTGAAACGGAGTATAGGTCACCCAGGGCCGACGGAATCACTGTCGGTTTTCTTCAAAGTAATTTTGATACTTTAAAACATGCCCTTTTTTATGATTAATGGTTTTATCCTGTCACATTCGGTTTCGAAGGGGCTAGAAATGGCCATTATTCGACCGATTTTCAAGGGTGACAAACCAACAATTATTGAAAACTATCGCTCCATTTGTATTTTGCCTCTTTTAGGACACCTGTTAGAAAAGCATCTCGTTTTGTTGATGACTAGTTTCTAAGACAGATACCCAATTATATCGCACTCGCAGTACAGCTTTGTACAAGGAAGGGGCAGGCAGTTGCTCTAAAATGATGTCGCCGATTATTCGAACGCAGCGTTTGATGAAAACATGTTTTTATGCGCGCTTTTTTGGATGTTTCCAATGCCTTTGATTCTATCAGTCATTCCATTTTGTTCAGTAAATTATTTAAGTTCGGCTTCCGGGGTCACTTTCACGAGTTGCTGTCTGATCTGCTATCTAATCGATCCCAACCAGTTTTTGTCGGTTCAGAATTGAGTACCATTTGTTATCTTGGATCGGGTGTTCCCCAAGGCTCGGTATTATCACCTTTCTTTGTTGTTACATATGTCAATGACCTTGTTTCTGTCATTTCCGACTGTGCATGTTACCAATATGCCGACGATACCTTGCTGATTTCTCGACATCTTAATTTTGACCGCGCCTTACATATATTGCAATCAATTGCTGATAAAGATATTGACTGGTGCACCTCCAATCATTTAAAAGTCAATTCAGCGAAAACTGCATTGATATGTTTACGTAATCCTTTAAAACGGGGGTTCATAGGCAAGCCTTTTTTCTTACATGGTGGTGATTGACAGTGCTGTAATTGTGTTCATGTAGAGTGGAAGGAGTGCACAAAATACATGGGTATAACTGTTGAATCGGATATGTCCTGGAATAGGCAGTTGGCCCATACATGTAGGGTATCGTGGAGGGTAGCTTGTTTGTTGTATATTATTGTCACGAATGACAAGTGATAAGGCGGTAAGTAACTGAGTAAACTGAACGTTTAATGGGGCAAACTTGCGCCCAAAAATAAAATGGAACAGATGAAAGCAGAGCGTCGCGCGCGTCGAAGTCGGCGTGACAGCAGAGTCGAACGCTGGGGCGAAACTGACTCCGGCTGGCCACGCGGGGCCCCTATTGTACACGCGTGGACTTCTGTAACAATCGGCCTAGAAGATTCGGTGCGTAGATAATTCTCACCTAGAACTAGAAACACGGTTCTCGATATTACGAAGAATATAAATTGAAAGAATAAATAAAAGACGCGGCGTTCCCACGAATCGAACCCTGGGCTACCGCACGAGAGTCAAGTGCGGTAACCACTCGGCCACGAGAGTCACGTGCGGTAACCACTCGGCCACGCACGCGATCGCTCGACGGCAATCGTGGAATTACTCCCCCTTTAAAAAGGCGTCGTCTCGATGCCACATGAAAGGCAACAAAACAAAGCAAGACGAACAGAAGAATGGGAAAATACGGAATCTGGCAGAACACAGTCCTATCAAGCGTTGCACAAGATCTTAGTTCACAGTCTTATCGCGCGTAGTACGGCTTGAGGCGCACGACGTGATCGACTTCCGGTCGTAGAGGGCGGCGTCAAGAAGTTCGTGTTCCCTCGGGCATCACCTCGTAGTTCAGATCCCCGAGTCGACGAAGCACTTTGTAGGGTCCGAAGTAGCGCTTCAGGAGTATCTCGCTTCGACCGCGTCGTCGTATCGGGGTCCAAACCCACACACGGTCTCCGGGATTGAAGCGAACATCGATCCGGCGAAGGTTGTACCGGGTAGCGTCGACACGTTGTTTATCTTGAATTCGGAGTCGGACGAGCTGGCGAACTTCTTCGGCTCGTTGAGCAACCACCTGGGCGTCGGATATCCCATCGTCAGGTGGTTTGTGAGGTAGCATCGCGTCGAGCATGGTCGTTACTTTTCTGCTATGCACCAGTTGAAACGGGGTTACTCCTGCCGTCCCTTGCATCACCGTGTTGTAAGCAAACATGACGTAGGGTAACACTTCGTCCCACGTCTTGTACTCTACGTCAATATACATGGAGATCATGTCGGCGATGGTTTTGTTTAGCCGTTCTGTTAGTCCACTTGTCTGCGGATGGTACGCAGTGGTTCGACGGTGGCCAGTGCCACTGAGACGAAGGATCGCTTGCGTCAGTTGGAACATGAACGATGATCCACGGTCTGTAATGAGGACGTTCGGGGGCATCGTGCCGGAGGACAATGGACTCGATGTAAAACTTGTCGACTTCCGCACCCGTACCTGATGGAAGGGCTTTCGTCTCGGCGTACCGTGTTAGATAATTTGTGGCGACGATTATCGAGCGGTTTCCACGACGTTGACGGTGGAAAATGGCAAAGTAAATCCATTCCGATCTGCTGGAATGGCCTGCACGGGGGAGCAATCGGATGCAAAAGTCCTGACGGCTTCGTCGGCGGTTTTTTCGTCGCTGACACTCGTGGCATGATCGAATGTAGAGGTGAACGGCCTTCGGTAGCCGCGGCCAACATTACTTTTCTCGAATCCTGGCGGGCGTCCTGCTGTAGCCAAGGCGTCCAGCCGTTGGGTCGTCATGGCATCCTTGGAAGATTTTGTCTCGAAGGCTGGGAGGAATAATCAACAGCCATGTTTTGTTGTTGTTCACGAAGTTCTCCTTGTAAAGCACCCCTTGCCACATGAAGAAGGTATGCAGGATTCTTAAGAAAGCACGGGGAACCGTACTCGCTTGTCCTCCTAAGTGCTCGATGAGCGCTCGCAGTTCGGGGACGTCTGGTTGGAGTGCTGCCATGTCGCTGACGCCCAAAGCGCCGAGAAAACACTCATAGTCGTCGTCTTCGATAAAGGCAGGAACAGCCTCGACAGGAGCCCTTGACAGGCAGTCGGCGTCATTGTGCATCCGGCCGGACTTGTACACAACGGTCGTGTCGAACTCCTGCAGTCGTAGGCTTCACCGGGCGAGGCGTCCAGAGTGCTCTTTCAAATTTGCGAGCCAGCAGAGCGAGTGGTGGTCCGTGACTACGCGAAAAGGACTTCCATGCAAATATGGGCAAAATTTTGTTATTGCCCAGACGACAGCAAGGCACTCCTCCTCAGTTGCTGAGTAGTTTCTCTGCGCCTCAGACAGCGTCCGACTCGCGTACGCGATGTCTCGCTCTGCCCCGTCCTGTGTTGCGAAAGGCCCCTGGAAACGACCTTCCCTGGCTAATCCGACCGGCGCCGGTGAACGCCTCGAGTATCGTCGCCACGTGGCTCCGGTCAGCTGTGCCCGGAAACGAGGCGAAAGGCGACATGAGGTCGCCAACGCACCTCGGTGAAAGGGGATCATCGAGTTGACCGGCGCGTCCCTACTTCCGGCCCCTCCCTTTGCTGCTTCTGTCTCGCCTCGAAGCACGGCGCCATCGACAGTCTTGGGACGCCCTGGACAAAGGAGGGGCTTTGCGCCCTTTTCCCAGCTTAACGCGCTGTTGGGATTATCTCCTTAGTTCGCGAAAACCAAGAATCTGCACCTGGGGGTAATTATGTCTTTGCCCCATCCGGACTTCGACGGCGCCGGGGACCGACCAAGGACGTCTGGCCCACGGAGTGCGTGACGCGTGTAGCAGTGTGTGAGGGAGAGGGAAGGGGCGTGCCTGAACGTGACGAAGACTGACCACGCCGTTTTGGTCAAGGCAGGGACGATAGGGATTCCCTACTAGGGATGTGGGGAAAAGTGACGTTATAAAAGCAGCAGCAGGCGGCTGCTGCTTTGTGTTCTCATTGTGTTCTCGACAGTGTTCTCGGGTGTTCTCCCGTTGAGTGATGTAACCTGTCCATATGTACATATAAAGAGTTATCTATACGAGACACCCCTCCTGCTCCCTGGTCCTTCCCGATTCCGGCTACAACATGAGTTCCTGCCCTGGCTCGGCTCCCTGCCGCACACCAAGTGCCCGGACAACCGCTCGGTCCCAACAACTGGATGGCAGCGGCGGGATCGACTTCGCCGGACCATGACTTCTTGTGTGGGTGAGTGCCCGGCCCTTTCTTTCTCAATCTGCCAGACCCATTAGCTCTAAGTTTTGCCAGTGGGGGTTGGAGATAGTCGTTGTCAGAAGGACTGTGTGACCGTTCTGACGCGAGCATTTTGTGAGAAAGAGGGCCAACACAAGCTAGATCATGAGTCTGGAGGCATTCCGCTTGCGCGAGTTGGTACAAGTCTGTACCGAATTGGGGATCGATTTGGGGCAGATAAAAAGAAAGCCGCACATTATAGAACTCCTTCAGGCCGAAGACGTCAGCGTTGAGGAGTTCACAGAGGCTCTGGAGGAGGTTCGCGGAAGGGAACGGGTGGCTCGCGAAAGGGAACAGGAGGTTCGCGAAAGGGAACAGGAGGAACGCAAAGAGCGGGCCGACGAGGAGGCTCGCGAAAGGGCTAGAAAGAAACTCGAGGAGGCTCTCCAGTGTGAGAGATGGGAGCTCGAGAAACGCGAGTACAAGCGTGAAATGGAGCGGCTCGACTACGAGTTCGAGCAGCTCGAGCTCGCGAAGAAAGCGCGGGAGTTGGAGGCTCTTCGTCGGGCGACAACAGGCGTTGAAGCGGTGACAGGGAAGGCGTGTCAGGGAAAGGAGAAAGTGGGAGCTGGGGACACAGAGGTGACCGAAAACCAGCGTCTTTCTCCCGACACGACCGTCGCCGTTCTTCGCAAGCCCGACCCGAACTCCGAGCGGCGGGACGGTGAAAGTGACGTGGAAGCAGCGACAGAAGTGGTGTGTCAGGAAAAGAGGAAAACGGAAGCTGGGGACACCGAGGTGACCGGAAACCAGCGTGTTTCCTCCGACACGACCGACGCTGTTCCACGCAAGACCGACGCCGTTCCGCACAAGACCGACCCGACGCCCGAGCGGCGGGAACAAGAAGAGAAGGCTCTTCGGGCGTCCGGCTGCGACTTCCCGGAGGACGAAGGCGACGCCAAGACAGAGACGACGCCGGGGAGTCGAGCCAGCTCATGGAGAGCAGCGCCGAGATGCCGGAGAAAGCGGTCCAGCAATCAAGCCAGGATCCTGACCGCTCTGATCGGCACCCGTGCGGCTTTGGGACCAAGCCCACGGTGCCGTCGCAGGAGTCCAAGCGGCCCACCAGGAGGGAGGTGATTGAGATTTCCTTCGACGAGATCAACCAATCCTGCCTGGTGCGGTTGCGGAGCCCGGACTCCAGACCATTCACGGAGTCCAGGTGCCAGGAGAACGATCGACGAGTGCGCGTCCGGCAGCGAGTCGTCATCGAGGTTGGAGGACGGGAGACCCGAAGCCGGCCATCCCAGGGGACCTGCAACCGGCGGCGGCTGCGCGGGCAAGGGACCCACCGGGGACACGATGGAGCCCGGGCGGGACAAAGCAGACCCGACGCAAGTGCACCTGAGGACGTCGTCGTGCTCGCGGCATGGTGGATCTGAGACGGAGAACTCGGATGCTGTCACGAGCCAGCGACCGAGACCCAAGAGGAAGAGGCAGCGCCGGATCAGCGTTGTACGATCTGGCAGCAACGCTTCCTGCAAAGAGCGTCAAGGCAAGCGCGACGAGCGCCACTTCAAGAAGAAGAAGCGGTCCTCGAGGCTGGGAGGGGAAAACTCCAGGACCCCCATCCCAACGAGCCACGAACCCACAGCTCAAGTGCGAGCAAGGAGCCTGGAGGAGGCAACAACGAGCCTGGGACGACTCAACGAGGTTCGAGACGGAGTCACAGCTCATCGCCCGTGGTTCAGCCTGGCATCACGTCGGACGGGGAAACCAAGGGAGATCTCCGGGACTGCAGCTTCGCGCCTGCACGCAAGTCCAAGGAGAAGAACTTGAACAGTTCGAGTGAGGCCAAGAACAAACTGGGCGTGGGTTAGATGCAAAGAAGGACTTTTGAGAGAAAAGGAGGGCTAAACGTGTTTTTTAGTGTTATTGAGTCGACTAGGTTATTCGGCAAGGTTATTAGCTTTTCTTTTTCGGGAGTCCGAGTTTTGCGTTTCGTTCGGCTTTAGCTCGTTGTGTTGGCGGTAAAGTTCCTTTAAAGCGGTTTTCTCCTCAGTAGAGTTTGCATTATGGAGGACGTGCTCGAATTTAATAGGGATATGCCCTATGTGAGTTACGTTACGGTTTGTAATGTGGTTTTGTTTTCACGGGAGTCCGTTTTATTTTAGGTTGAGCGTTAGAGGGCTTTTATTAGTCTGCAAAAGTTTCTTTCGCTAGAGCAACCTGTCGGAAGAAATAAGTTTCTTTGTGCGTGTGTTTCTTCTTTGATAGAATAGTACGGAACTTTCGCGAGGCATTTTTTTGTTGTTTGTTTTGGTCTGGCGGATTGGAGAGATTGGGGGCTGGGCGCTTGCCTGCGCGGAGTGTGGTTCGGTGTTGTGGGTTTTGTTACTGCCACTTCCCAGTGTGGACTCCAGCCTGGACCTCAGTCGCCAGCCCAGCCGTGAGACCGCGTCTTTCAGGGGACCAGTGTGGACTGCTCCCCCTCAAGACACTCTTCCTGGCGGCGGAGGAGCTGTTGCGAAAGGCCCCAGGAGACGACCTTCCCTATCTAATCCGACCGGCACCGGTGAACGCCTTGAGTATCGTCGCCACGTGGCTCCGGTCAGCTGTGCCCGGAAACGAAGCGAAAGGCGACTTGGGGTCGCCAACGCACCTCGGTGAAAGGGGATCATCGAGTTGACCGGCGCGTCCCTACTTCCGGCCCCTCCCCTTGCTGCTTCTGTCTCGCCTCGAAGCACGGCGCCATCGACAGTCTTGGGACGCCCTGGACAAAGGAGGGGCTTTGCGCCCTTTTCCCAGCTTAAAGCGCTGATGGGATTATCTCCTTAGCGCGCGAAAACCAAGAATCTGCACCTGGGGGTAATTATATCTTTGCCCCATCCGGACTTCGACGGCGCCGGGGACCGACCAAGGACGTCTGGCCCTACGGAGTGCGTGACGCGTGTGGCAGTGTGTGAGGGAGAGGGAAGGGGCGTGCCTGAACGTGACGAAGACTGACCACGCCGTTTTGGTCAAGGCAGGGACGATAGGGATTCCCTGCTAGGGATATGGGGAAAAGTGACGTTATAAAAGCAGCAGCAGGCGGCTGCTACTTGTGTTCTCGTGTTCTCGACAGTGTTCTCAAGTGCTCTCCCGTCAAATGATGTAACTTGTCCATATGTATATATAAAGAGTTATTACGAGACACCCCTCCTGCTCCCTGGTCCTTCCCGATTCCGGCTACTACATGAGTTCCTGCCCTCCCTTACGAAAATGGCATATCTGGACTTATAAAAAAACAGATATAGTTATATAAAAAATAGACATATCTGGCCATATCAAGCACATCAGTTTACATAAGGCTTATCTAGCCAAATATGCCCAATTTTTTTATATATCCATATATGGGTCTGCCAAATAGGGGTATAACTGCCTCCCATATCAGGCCAGATATGTCCCAATCAAATAAGGAAACCTTTATATACAGGTTTTTCTTATCCTTGCAGATTTGGGTATAAAAAAGCCATAAAGGCTATACTTATGCGGTTTGTGCGAGTGAGTTATACGCCCAGGGGGACATTATGTGGGTGGCTAATCTTTGGGATAAGTCGGCTAATTAATTGAAATTCACTACTTAACTTTTCAATTAGTGAAAATAGACATTAGGTTCCAATTAGAAACTTGATGAGCGTCGTCCAGAACCCCTAGATCAGTCATTTTCAGAAAGATTTTCAGTGCGCGAGAAGCGTAGTAGTGCACTAAAGTCACCACTCGTGGAGCAGGTACAAGGCTTGCGGTTTCGGTAAGGCGCCCGCGCAATTTTTCCGTCTCTTATCTAGCCCCAGCCTTGTACCTGCTCCACGAGTGGTAACTTCAGCGCACTACTGCGTTTCACACGCGCTCAGTCTTTCTAGAAATTACTGATTTAGGTGTTTTGAACGACGCTCTGCAAGTTTCTAATTGAAACCATATGTCTATTTTTACTAATTAAGAGTTAATTAGTGAGTTTTAATTAGTTAGCCGACTTATCGCAAAGATTAGAAAACCATAATGTCCCCCTGGGCGTATAACTTCACTCGCTACAAACCGCATAAGTGTAGCTTTCACGGCTTTTTTTAAAACAAATCTGCAAGGATAAAAATGGTATATTGTTGTTTTCTACAAATAACTACCAAAAGTGACTTCTCATCTGTATAAGAAAAATACCACTTGGATATTGAGCATGTACCACCTTTTATTAATTTTTACATGGGCTGCGCTTTACGCCACTCCTGATTTCGCTCAACTTAATTCCCAGGGAAAGCAGGATTATCGACATTCGCCTTACAAAAAACAAAAATGGCGGAGGAAGAGCAGGTGACGAGGGCGTTAGCAGCCTTTTCTTACCTCGTGTACCGCATGCAGTTGGCACTGCAGGTGGTTATTTTTATTCCTGAAAACGTCTGTTCCCCTTTCAGACGTGAGTGTCATTACCGATGACCATGGGCGTTTTATTTTGTGTGACTTTAATTTGATGGAAGAGCAGTGGAGAGTAATTTGCATCTATGCCCCTTGTAAGGTTAGTGAACGGGAGGCATTCTTCCGAGGATTTCACATTACATCAAATCTGATCGGACCACTATACTTTAATTGCATTTGTGAAGCAAGAGACAGAACTCCATTTACGCGCGTAAGTGATTCTAGTGCAAATGTGCTGAGGAAATAATCGCTGAGAATAATTTGGAAGATTTTTTTACATTTCAAAAAAGCACAAAGAAAATTCAGTTTACACATTTTCTAGAAATCCTCACGCACGCTTTGACCGCATTTATTTTTCTTGCGACATTGTGAATAACATTAGATCTTATCACGTAAAACCAGTGCTCTTTAGTGACCACTGTCTCGTAAATGTTACAACTGGAGAAAACCAAGCCCCTAGGTCAAAGTTTAACTGGCGATTGTGGAAGTTGAACGCGGGCCTACTTAAAGACAAGAATTTGAAGCTGCAGTGGACAATCTCATTGATAGAATGGTTGAGCAAAGCGGGATGTGCCCCTAGAACGGTGGGAGCGGTTCAAAGAGGAGGTCAAAATGTCAGCGATCAAAAGATCAAACACACTCAAGTTTTTTCTTTTTTACAGGTTTTGATTGAGGTTGATTGGTATACTAATCCTGGTCAAGGAGTAAAAAGACAGAAAATATCAAAGCACAACTCGAACACTTTCAGAAAGCGCGATATGAAGATGCTGTGGTCCGCGCAAGAACGCAAAGGTTTCTGTTTCAAACAACCCACCAAGCAGGCGTTGATAGCAGAAAAAAAAGATATTCCATGTCCAAAGAAATAACCGAAATCGAGAGGAATGGTACCCTCACCGCGGATAGCACAAACATCGAGGAGGCGTTTGTAGAACATTATACCAACGGATATTTTCACTTACTTCAGGAAGGCAGGATTGTGAAATGAAAGACCTCCTGTCTCTTATGCCGAGGCTAGACGACAACACGCGGGAACGGCTGGAGGAGCCCATTAGCGTTGAAGAAATAGAAAGAGCAATAAGCGACCTGCCCGGGGGTAAAACGCCAGGCCCTGACGGACTTTGTTTAACTTTTTCCAAAAAATTCAAAAGTCGGCTCTGTCCCATTTTGCTCGCTTTCATCGAAGAATCTTATTAGAAAAAAATATATATATTGCCGCTGTCTTTCCATGAGAACTCACACGGTTTTAATTCCAAAATTTGAGGATATCGCCAAGTTGCGTCGTGTAGAGGGCTATAGGCCAATATGTCTCTGCAATGTAGATTATAAATATTTGCAAAAATTCTCAATAGAAGGCTGCAGCACGTAATATGCCAATTGGTAAGTGATCATCCAACATGTGGTATAAAGGGTAAAACAATACAAACAAATATTCACGTAGCTAGAAGCATTCTAGACTGTTGTACAGATAGAGAAGATCAGATTGCAATGCTACAGATTGACCTCGAGAAGGCATTCAACCGCGTGCACCATAAGTTCCTCTGGGCTATTTTGCGACATGTTAACATTGGACACGTTTTATATGACGGAGTACGAATGGCATATCATAACTGTTCCACACGACAGAGAGTAAACCGTAACGTAACTGAGAGCATTCCCGTACGGTCCTCAGTGCGACAGGGTTGCCCCATCTCACCATTGTTGTTTGCTCTTTATTTGGAACCTCTCTGTTTGAGCGTTGCGAACAACGTGAATGTACATGGTTTTCTGTTCAGCGCGCTCGAAGTCAAGGTAGTGGCGTACGCCGACGATGTTGTAGTTTCCTACAGTGATAAAGAAATGTGACCAACGCTATCGCATTGTTAGTTAAATACTTTTGCGACGTTAGTGGTGCAGCTGGAAATCTAGAAAAATGCTATGGTTTTTGGCACGGCTCATGGGCTACAAAGCCATTGGAGTTCAAAGGAATTAAATGGGGCTTGACGCCTACAAAATACCTTGGTGTACCACTCCAGCATATGCACAATCCTGGTGTTTACTGGTCCAGCAACAGCCGAACTGAAACGGAAAGTATCACGCTGGCCGAACCGTGATCTTATCAATTTTTGCGAGGGCAACGGCCTGTAACATCTTCCTTGCCGCCAAGCTCATGTATGTGCTTGAAGTGTTGCAATGTACTCGAAGTAGTATACAAAAAGTCCATAGAATCTGTGCTGTTTATCTGGAAGTCAAGCTGGGAACCGATGAAAAGAGATAGCCTTTTCCGTCGCATCCCTTTGGGGGGACTGGGCCTTTAACACCTGTTTGCACATAAAACTTGTCACGATTCCATTTTCTACGAGACATCGAACAATCATTTATGCGCACTGTCATTCAAACAAAATTGGCCTGGCACTTGCCTACTTTTCTGGTCTCAAGCTGCGGGGAGCAACCATCCAAAATAGGAGGTTTTTTTCAAGGAGGTTGTCGATACGTACAATTGTTTGTCAGTTCGCTTTTCCAGGGACTTTTTGTCATCTGTAAACTGGAAGGGCCTGTCCAATGCCCTGTATAACACTATTTTCCCAGAGCCCTTGTATCGCGCAGTGCACAGACAAAGCCCTGGCCAGGATGTTCTTTGTCGTGTTAAGAAAATGGCGATCCCGCCGCGTGTGAAAACCTACTTTTCATGGAGCATGGCTCCATGAGAAAGGTATTTTTTGTTTTTTGGACAACCAACTGCCTACTGTGTAAAACGCCTCAGACCATACAGCATGTATTTATTTTTTGTTGGGACGCCCTTTTGTTTTGGGACGTGTTACAGAGGACAGTGAAAAATGATCTTGAAAAAACGTCACAATCGATTTGTTTTCTTCCAATTACTTCTCATGAATTTGTGCAGTACGACCTCATAATGCTAGTTGGTCTGTGCTCCAGGATGGCAGTTAGAAGCGCAGAGTCTGCGGTCACTGTCTGAGGTATGCTTCTTCCTTGCATGACAGTCAATCAATCATATTGGTCATACAAGAAAAAAAAAAAAGAAACCTCTGCGCAGACATGTTTGAAGCGTACTAAGCATACTTCGTGGGAATTTGTAACACAAATACGCTGTACTATCACAATCAATATGAGTGCGAACACCGCTCCGCGTGGCCCGCGGTACTATCAGTGCCCCCTGGCGATTGCTGTTTGAAGCATCAGTGCACCTTGGTTTCGAGACGTATCGTCTCTAGCGATCGCCGCACCACTCTCCACTTCCGGGTCGTCTGCTAGCACAAAACGGCCGGCGAAACGGCGAAGCTGTTCACCAATGACGAAGCGCATTTTCGCAAGCTATAGGCGCCAGGAGAAATTACTTGTACAACTATTTTTAGCGTCATCTTTTTTATTAGGAAGTTTTAGCAGATTATTCTCATGACTCCGATAACAAAACCCGATACTTCGACGACGCCTTTAAAGGGGTAGCGAAACGAAATTCCAGCGCTCATTTTCTAGCTTGAATGTGTTGCATGTTGCGCCCTAACCTCAAAAACACCAGTCTTCAGTTGAAAGGCACAAGAAAACTAATTTTAAAGCTAAATAATTGATCTTTCAATGTGCACCTAATGGATGCATACGGAGCCTATTTGGGAGGTGATCTAGCAACGTTGGAGAACTTGCTACGTAGTCGTGACGTAGCAGATTCCTTCGGAGCAGCGCCGCTTTTTGGAATTTCAACATTTTCCTTCTTAGCTTTCCTCAACTCACAAATCGCGCATTGAACCAAAAAGTCCATGAAGACGGAAAGGATGGACTCCTTTCTTTCACGGGGCCCCAGTTTGTGCACCCGGATACAGCCATCCTCAACCTAGAAGATTAGCCCGTCACTCAAAACTCGGACAAACGTTGCATTTCCCACACCGTTCACCCATAAGCTGACAGTGCTGTGGAAGCTACGTGCTCCTTGGGCCAGCCACACGCTCGTCACCCCACGGGTCCTTGGAACGGCTCGGTTGTAACACCACCACAACGCTGACAACGCCACCAAGGGCAAAGCTCATAACCACGCCATCACTGCTACGTCACGAATGCGGGGAATCTTTTCTTCTTGTTTTTTGTTTGCGCCGGATATCCCATGACGCATCGCGCTCTCCGTTCGCTTCTCTTCGGGCGCTCGCTCGAGTGCACCGTTTGGAACGAAAAATGTAGCCAGTCGTTCAAAATACAAACGTGCGATTATCATTTACGGCTATTATCCGTCATGCTTTACTCTATTTCCTAACGAAATTTGAATATTTAAATTTTTGTTTCCGTACGCCTCTAATTAAGCATGCATCATATTTTTATCGGGGGTATCAAAACAATTGACTAGGACTGCCTATTATTTACTTCGCGTGAGGTTTGCGAGAGCAAAGGACCACCAATACGCACAGGCAAGAAGTTAGCGCGGTCGAGCGTGGGTGATACCCTTCATCATAAAAATACAGCGCGATAAAAACGACGAGGACGAAGACACACATGGGCCGTCCTCGTCATTTTCTTTTTTCGCCCTGCTTTTTTCGTTAGCAGACGACCCGGAAGTAAAGAGTGGTGGGGCGATTGCTAGAGACGATATGTCTCGACCGCAAGGTGCACTGATGCTTCAAAGAGCAATCGCCAGGGGGCTCTGATAGTACCGGCCTTACGCGGGCCTAAAATACAGACGCGCAACTCTGGCTCCCGTAGGGAGCCAGAGTTGCGCGTCTGTTTTTTACGTGAGGAGCCGATCACGTGAGGAGCCGGATCAAGTGCCGTGCAGGAAAGTAGACGTTGCACGCGCCCCGCCGAAGATACCCCTGCTTTTGAGCGCGCCGTGCGCTTCGAGCGCACGGCGCCGCTATTCGCCGAATTCAGTCACGTGAGGAGCAGGATCAACATGCTGTGCAGGACAGCGCTACGGGGATGAACGCGCAACTCTGGCTCCCGTAGGGAGCCTATACAGGAACTCTCCGCGGGCCATGCGGAGCGGTGTTCGCACTCATATTGATCGTGATAGTACCTACAAGGATCAAGATCACCTGCCTTCATGGGTAAAGAAATGTGAAAAACTATGTGAAAACTCCAAACGTACTTAAAATGTGCTAAGCAAATGTATATTGTAGTGAATGAAGTGAATAAAACTGTTATACCAACAAAAAGATTCCCCGTAGCTCAGTGGAAAGACGTCCACTTCGCACGCGGCGGAACCGGGTTCTATCCCGTGTAAACCTACGGTTGTTTTTTTTGTTTTTTTTTCAATCATTTTGCGATGTTTACATTTTTTCTCTTTTACAATGGTCCCTGAAAAAAAATAACAAATCTTGTGGACGAAACTCGCTGAACTAAATGGTATGGGATTTCCTTTTTGACACCTGCGAACTCAATGTAGTCACTTTCCACAAAAGTCAAGGAGCATATAAATCGGGTAGCGTCCGCTTTCCGAAGTGCCCGTAAATATTCCACAGGGATTGCAGCCATTGGTCCCGATCCCGATGATCTTTCGGAAACATGTGCAGACTCTGCCGCACAATGCCACTTTTCTTTTCGGACGCAGGACATTGAGGCAGCTTTTCACGCAACATCTTAGGGATATTCTTCTCGGAGCCGATCACGGAAATTCACCACGGGCACTCACTACTCATATCCAACTCTTCCATCTACGAAACGACTCCTCTTGAAGCGCAGAACAGCGAGCGGAACAAACATAACTGCAAAGGAATCGTACAACAAACGGTTCCCGCAACAAATTTCGTCTGCTGCGCGCAGAAAAAAACAAAACAAAAAAGCGCACGGATGGGTGTAGTTACGTGACTTGCGCCACCTACTCTCTCCGCTTCTCCGACCTCCATGCGCGGGTTTCAATTTCAGTTTCGAGCAGTTGCATTTTTTTTGTCTTTATTAAAAATATACGTGACTCTGTTGCAAAGTATTAATTGGGTAGTCTTCCGACAATATAATAAATCGGCTGGCAAAAAGATGAAAAAAAAAATTGGAGAGTGTCAGTGTCCCTTTAAAGGGCTAAGGTAACGAAATTCCAGCACTCATTTTCTAGCTTGAATATGTTGCATGTTGCACCCTAACCTCAAAAACACCAGTCTTCCGTTGAAAGGCACAATTAAGAAAACTAATTTTAAAGCTAAATAAACGATCTTTCAATGTGCACCTGGTGGATGCATGAGGACCCTATTTGGGAGGTAGTCTAGCAACATTGGGAAACTTCCTACGTAGTCATGATGTAGCAAGTTCCATCGGAGCAGCGCCACTCTTTGGAATTCAACATTTTCCTTCATTGCTTTCCTCATCTCACAAATCGCGCATTGTACCAAACAGTTTAAGAAGAGGAAAAGGGACTCCCCTCTTGCTCGGACCCTCGTTTGTGCACACGGACACAGCCACACTCCACCTAGAAGATTAGCCCATCGCTCAAAAATTTGGACAAAAGTTGCTTTTCCCACACCGTTCACCCCATAGCTGACAGTGTTGTGGAAGCTACGTGCCCCTTGGGCCAGCCACACGCTCGTCACCCCACGGGTACTTCGAATGGCTCGGTTGTAACGCGTTGACGCTATTGACACAGCGCTGACGCCACCAACGACAAAGCTCATAACCACGCCAGCCTTCGTACGTCACGAATGCGGGGAATCTTTTTTTTTTTTTTGTTTGCGCCGGATATCCCATGACACACGCACCGCGCTCTCCGTCTCTTCTCTTTGAGCGCTTGCTCGAGTGCATTTTTCCAGGAACGAAAAATATAACCAGTCGTTCAAATACAAACGTGCGATTATCATTTACGGTTATTTTCCACCATGCTTGACTCATTTCCGAACGGAATTTGAATATTTCAATTTTCGCTTCCGTACCCCTTTAAAGGGGTCCGAAAGGACTTTTTTACTGGTTTTTAGTTTGCACCGAACCTGAGCGCACTGAACATAGTAACTTAATGAAACTTTTCTTTTCTTGAATTTCGCTTTATTTTAAAAGTTATAGGCGCATTAAAATTACAATAACAAGCAAAAAATAACCTCCTTCATGACCTTGATCGCTTGAGTGGCCATAAACTAGAGGGGTAGTGAGCTCAGCGAGCGCTCACAGCTGCCGCAACTCCGTGTCGCTGGCTCGAGATGGCGCCACTAAAGTATGTTCTGGATAGGCTGTATGAAGCGGGCAGCCAGGGCAGCTTGCATTGCATTTGCTGCACGATTGAACACTAATTCGGCATGACACTTCATTGGCCACAAACGACAGCAAACGCAGGGTAAAGATCAGGTCAGAACGGGAGCCACTTCGCACTGCCGACTGCCAAACGGCCAAACCGCAAGCCAAACCTGCTCGCCGAAGGCCTCCGGAACGCTCGAAATCGGTCGGATCCTCGAGCCCGTATACGACCGCAGCGCCGCCGCGTACATCCGGGACCTTTCCGTGTCGGCGCCTGATCCCACCGCTCCTTTCTAGTATGCGCCGCCTTTTCCACCGCTGGGTGGCAGGTATGTCATTGGGTCATTTCTTGTTTCCGTACTTTATAAACTGCATTTGATTCTTTTCTGATCTAAAATACTGCACGAAAACTACTTTTATAAATAATTGAAACGGTTTGCGCCACTTATACTTTGTATTTTGACTAAAAATGAAAGCCGTTTACAACTCCTTGTAACACCGAATTGGAACGCAGCTCTTGAGGAGGGGGGAAGGCGCGGAGGGGGGGGGGTCACATGACCTCGGGGCGGTCACATGACCTGGGGTCACGTGACCTGGGGTCACGTGACCTCGGAGGGGAGTCACGTGACCTCGGGGGGTCACATGACCTCGGGTGTCACGTGGCTGGGGGGTCACCTGACCTGAAGGCCACGTGGCCTAGGGCGTCACATGACCTGGGGGGTCACGTGACCTTGGGGTGACCTTGCGGTTACGCCAACGGCGACGCCGCTCAAGCCGGAAACGGGCGCCTAAGAGCTGCGCTCTAAAAGCTTTTAGCGGTTCTGACCAGTAGTAAGCCCAGGACCAAAGCCTTCACATATCGCACTCTTTCAGCACCGCGGGTAGCCCCCGTAGGTGGAGGAGGTTTCCGCGTCGTCCGGTTAAAATATGACGCACTGATATTTAGTTATGCTCTCCGTGCCCGCTGGCTTGCACGAACTCCACGAGATGTGGAAACCGCAAAAAGGTAGACGCTTGAATATGATTGCAGGGCCGCTTTAAGAAGAAACTGACAGGTCAAAATTCAATTTTTTTTCTTAGTATCTAAGCGATTAAAAACGATGCCTGAACATTACCCTCAAAATTTAAAACTTTGTAACTCACTATTTGTGAAGAAAATAAAATAATTTCCCAAAGATGAATTTGAAGATCTCGCGTGATCTGCACCAGTGCATTGACGTCAGATATTGACTCGGCCTGAAACAAGAGTTTCTTTACGCCAACGAGAAAACCCGAAGTGTCGTCTTTGCCTGCGTCCAGGCACGTAGCCAGGATTTTAATTTGGGGGGGGGGGGGGGCACTCATCACAAAATGCTGTATGAGAGGGAGGGGGAAAGGAGGTCCCAGCAAAATGGAAGATTTCGGAGGGGGGGCCCAGGCCCCATGCCCTCCTCCCCCCCCCCCCCCTTGGCTACGTGCCTGCCTGCGTCCCGCGATCGACCGCTTGAGTGCGCCTACCGCTGTGAGCAGACAATGCTTCACTTTCGAGTTTAAACTTTAAGGGCTCTTTGAACGCTCTCCAATTCTTCGAGACGGTGAGAGGTGGAAAAGAATGCACACTGGACTTTTGTGAGCGACACGAGGGGCTTCGTGTAACGCCGGTTCTGCGTGAAAGGCTGCACCGGCGGAGTCGCAACAGACACTATGGTACACAGACACGGCGGAGTCACAACAGACACTATGGTACACAGACACCTAACCCAGTTGTTTTGACAGTCTGAGGATTTCCTTTTCGAAACCTGGAGGTCGCCCGCCGGGCACCTAAACGAGAGAACTTCATCCAATTCCCCGATTCACCGGTCATCCTCAGTCCTACATGCGTCGAGCGCCGCCAAGTTTTCCGAGGGAAAATAAAAAGCCAGCAGGCGACATCGCACCAAACTCAGATTTCCGGTATTCAAAAAAAGGAAAGCATGTTTTACGAATGCCGTTATTAAATATTATAGTAATGCCGCAAACAAAGCTTCTAAATTCCATTATTTTTGACGTCACAAATAAAAAGAAGCGAAGAGGTGAGAAGCAGGAGAGAAGGGTGCTAAAAATAAAAGGGAGTGTCTAGATCCCCGCCTGGGGACGTAGCCAAGCCAGGAAGAGAAGCTCCATTAGGATGCCTTCATGAACATGAAGGCACTTGATTATAATGTGATTAAATGCAAAGATGCAAACAAGCTGGACAAGAAAGGCAAAAATAATCCCTGGAGAAAGGGAACAAGAGGGACGAAAGGACAAACACAAATCTCCAAACACACCTAGGTGACTGGGGTGCGACCGGAAAAATCCGCCTGGTCCGGGTATCGAACCCGGGACCTCTCCATTTCCAGTAAAGTGCTATACCAACTGAGCTAACCAGGGTTAGACGTCAGCGGAGCAAACAGGTTTTATTAGCTGCCTCCAGTTTAACACCAACAAGGGTGAAAGGCTTGCATTTTAAGGTTGTGTTTCTGCCCTGCCCAGACTGTTGCTCCTGCCTGGTCTTCCGCAAACGGGCTCGACTTTCTCTGAAGCAGTTTTTTTCTTGGTCAAGGAGTTTGGCCCTTCGTGTATTAGGACAATCGCGCTTCTGACATGCCTCGAGTTTTGGTTGCCGGGGATTCGATGGTGAAATACTTGTCAGAGTATTTCCCATCGAATAAGCGGGTGGCTATCAAAGTGCGGGCGTTAAGTGGCATTAGGATCGAGGCCTTGTTTTCCATGGTGTCCGACGCCCTGCCAGAATTTGATGCTGTCATTTCGCACGTTGGCATAAACAACACCAGCGTTTGTGCCAGCACGTACTTTGACAAGTACCGCCGGCTGGCCGCTCAGATCCTGGAACACAATCCGACGATGCAGACCGCGTTTTCTTCCGTCCTTCGAAGGCGGGAGAACAAGCTCTCTTCGTTGCAATGTCAGCGTGGTCGGAGTGCCGAGATCCAGGCATTGAATGATCGGCAGAGACGTGAACTGGCTCCTGCAGGAGTTCTGCTGCAAGAAGGGCTTCGTGTTCATCTGTGCGTCAGCTACTGTTTTATTTGTCAAGGAATAAACTGTTCCTGGAATCTTTTACTTAGTTTCCTTGATTGAATGCTCTCAGTATGTTTATTACTGGTTATTACTGGGACTAAAGCATGTTCTCCCTTCTCTCACAATCTTTGTGAGATTGCAAGCGTGCGCAAGTCAAGAACGTAAGGAGCAGTGGGCTCGCACTTGTCCTCTTTGATGCACACAAGCTCACTAAAACACCTCGAACCAAGCCAACCACACACACGACAAAGCACCACCGCCTCTCCTTGGCAGCGATGCACACAAGGGCGAAGGCCCCGGAGGCCACACCCGCACCAAGCCAACCAAGCCCGCACCACATGGCTGCTCGGCTGCCCACCCGCACACTGGCAAGCACGCCACCCACACGTGTGTGTGACTCCTGGACAACAGCTACTATAAAGATATCTATTGATACTATTTTTATGACGGATGATATTTGTTATTAGTCTTAGAAAACAGTAAGAAATCGATAAATTGCCTAAGAATTTATAAGGTCATGTGACATATTAACTTTAAAACAACAATACAATCTAACCTTTATTTTTATATCCTATATTTACTTATAAGAAAGTATATGTACATATAATCAGTGTCCTTATAAGTCACGTGACCTTTTGCGTGGATGGAGCCTTATCTCCTCCAGACTTGGCTTCATCCCCACGCCTGAATGTAGTCTCTGCCAAAAGGAAAAGGCGCACGCACGCAATTTTTTTCGTGTTGTGGTATTTTTTTGCGTGTCTGACTACAACTTGCATCGTTTTAGATGGCAGAAAAAAATATCTTTGGGGTGTCAGTGCTCCTTTAAAGGACACTTGCAAGGTATTTATGCTCGCCGGTTTTTAGTTGCACATAACATTTGAGAGCCTAACTACCCAGAACAGAATTTTCAGCTCGAAATTCGGTTTCTTTTTGTCCGAAAACCGCCGGTCGAGAACTGGCCGGTTTGAGTCGCGTGTCTCCTCTGTGGTCACGAGCCGTTTTCTAAAGTTTAGACACAACCACCAAATTTAATGAAGGTCGTGGGTCATTGAAGGCACACACTCAATATTTAAAATAGAAAAAAATATGAAACCCATTTTTTTTGTGGCTTTTAAAAAGCTGCAAATACGTTGATTGAAAAATGAAAGCCATTTACAATTCCTGTAACGCCGAATTAGAGTGCAGCTCTTGAGGAGGAGGACGGAAGGGTACTGAGGGGAACGTATACCTCTCCTCCCTCCTCCTCATCATCCTCCAGTCTGCTACTCCTCCCTCCGACCGGCGGCGCCGTCAACTCATGAGGGTCACGTGACCTCACGGGGTCATGCGACATCACCGGGATTGTGACCTCAAAGGGGGCACGTGACCCCTGTAAGGTCACATGACGATGACGTCATCAGTGACGTCATCATCAGTGACGTAAAGTGTGACGTCACTGATGACGTCATCAGTGACGATGCTGATGACGTCATCAGTGACGATGCTGATGACGTCATCAGTGACGAAGCCGATGACGTCATCAGTGATGATGCCGAAGATGTCACCAGTGACGATGATGATGACATCATCAGTGACGTCACTGATGGCATCATCGTCACTGATGACATCATCGGTATCATCATCATCACTGATGACGTCATCAGTGATGTCACTGATGACCGCCATCAGCATCGTCACTGATGACATCATCAGTGACGCCACCAGTGACGTCACGCGTCCCATAATGCACCGCCCAATTACGCTGACGGCGATGGCGACGCCGCTCAAGCCGGAAACAAGTGCCTAAGAGCTGCGCTCTAAAAAGAAGTTGCACAGACAACCAGAACCATTTTGTGCATTCACTGCGTAATTCTCAACATGGCATCGTATCGCGTATCGTGGGACTCGCGTGCTGGACAGCGATGGCAGCAGACGACGGGCGTGGGACCCCTACTTCAGAACTGTCATTCGCGGTCCCAGCGAATCTGTCTTCCTTCGAAAGAGAAATTTTGGACGGATCAAAACAATTAGGATCCATTCCATACGACACGCCCAAAACACCAAAGCTCTTGACCTGTACAACAGGTTGCACAAACCAGTTTGGAAATCGTCAAGTCTTTAATAAAATTCTTTTATTTCAAAAATAATTTCAGAAATATTTTTTCATGGATATTCCTTCGTCAAATACTTTACTAGAAAACACATCTCACTCCGCGAAAATACTAGAGCCTGGGCACAGACAGGTTTTGAGTAGTTTGAACTGGCGGATGTGCCTCAGCCCTGGTGTTTTCCCTTTTGAATTAGGAGGGGTGGCTGGCGCCCTCTGTCGTCACGGGCCAATGCTCGCTTGGCCTGCGATCGCTGGCGCTCGCTACTACATTGACTAAGAGACAGCACAAGCGTTCTCAAACACTGCTAGGGAAGGATTTCGTGCCGAAGGCTACCCTGTCTAATGCAAATGAGCGGAGTAAAACGTTTGCTTCCCAGTAAAGTAGATTGTTTCACCTTCCAGTAAAAGAACAGACGCGTGAAAGACGAGACACATATGACTTCTCTTCAATTTACCGGGGCCGTTGCGGGAAAAGGATGACGGAGGCCAGCCCTCGTGCACGCATCCCAGCCGAGATTATTCCCGTTTTGGCAATACCACTTGGAAGACCAGGCCCGAGCACGACGCCATAGTTAGTGGATCCCCAATCGGCCCCAAGCGGCAAACCCACAGAAACTCGACGAGAGTCGGCTCGAAGTGGCCGGCGCGTCCGTTTCGCACCGCCGCATGCTAGCGTTGCGCTCATTGTGAGATGCGCTGGTGGCAACGCTGACGCAAGCTGGGCGGCGCTGCATGAATCCACTAACGACGACGTTTGGGGGTGGGGAGAATGCAGTCCTTGTCTTCTAGGTGGTATTGGCTTCGGCTGTAATATCGGCTTCTCCAGTTTCACCAAGAATATGAGAGTAGAATGGCAGTGTCGTCGTACGTGCTGCGTTGCACTTTCAACAATCTCCGTCGAATTGGGCCCCCCGCCAGCCATCCGTCCTCCTTTTCTGAGGATTGCCCAACCGGAGGCCTGCGGAGTCCATCAGTCCATCGCTTATTGCTGCTTCACCGTCTCTCGCTTTACAGTTGACTCTGACGACACGCTCCTCTCGCACATGCCAAGGGGATACCTCAAAGGCATGCTTGGAGGAGTGGGTGAATACATCTTGCAACTTTTAACAAGAATATCTGACAACATATCAACATCTGTAACAAAAAGGCAAGCACACAGATTCTCACACTGACTTTTTCAGACCGTCGCACATGCAGCAGTCCGAGAAACTGAGCACTGTACGAGAAATTTTTAAGAGGAAACTTTCCGTGCGAAATTTCTCGCAGAAGTGCTTCATTCCTTGCTATGAATCAAGCGTTAAGGGAAGCAGCAAAATTATTTCTCCTACTGGAGACATATCAATTGTAGCTCAGCGGAACTAGCAGTCAGATGGTAAGCTGGGTGAGGTGGTGGTCGTTTAAAACATAATAAAAAATAGACAACTCAGAAAAGGAATGGACAAAAAGAAGTAACAAGGAACAGGCACTGACACACAGCTGAGATAAATTAATGAAAGAGAAGAAAAACGATGCAAACAAGCAAAGGAATTGCACCTTTCTTCTCTTCATTTCCCATTCTCGTCGCCAATGTTGAAGGAGTTAGACAGGCATATTATTCTTGAAATGGAATGCTCATGGGTTACTAGCATATACACCAAGTTATGCAATTTCTAGAGCTCTAGTAATTGAAATTATTAGTTTATGAACATTGATCATTTTCGTCTGGCGACGAGACAACAATGCTCATGTCAGTCACACCATGGTGCCCATAGACCACATGATCACCATATTTAGTTGAACACTCTTTTATTCTAGGCACGCCTATGCTCGCCTTGCCACGGCACGATCGCACACTCCCACGCTCACTCGGCTACTCCCGCATACTCTCGCTCTTGTCCCTTTTTCCTTTGATCTTCCACTCTGCATGCATGTGCGCAATCGTCGCGGGTGACGGTGAGTTCATCCGCGACGGTTTTGTCGTCATCGCTGGAGCTGGTCGCGAGCCAGTCGAACTCAAACTGACCAGCTTCCAACATCTTTTATAACATCACTCTCGTCGCTGCTGCAATCAGTGTCGAAGACTCCGAGGAAACGAGCGATGCCACAGACGTCTCCGTCTCCCAACCGCGTGCTCGAAACGCGGAAGGTAAATGTGCAAGCTGAAGCGCTATACGCCGAGGGAGCCAAGTCTGCAAGTGCGTGCAAGCTAGTGTTGGGAGGATGTCGTCATCGACCCAACAAGTAGGGCAGCATTGTCGAATGGGGTGGATCCGAGGGTCCTGCATACAAATCGATTTATCCACGAAACTATCGCGCCATTTTCGAGACAAATTTAGCAGGATCATAGGAACATACGATTGGTCCTAGCAGTATATTTATCTCATCTTTTATTTTTGGCGTGCCCTAACCCCTGTAAGTACTAATCAAGATGGAACACTCTGTGAGGCTTACTGCCATGTGCCATTGGTTTTACTATGTACGAGGCATAATAATGTGAGCAGGTACTCTCTGCGTCCTCATACCCGTCCTGTACGAGCACGAAGAGAGGCATCTGCATATGACCGCGAGCTCGTACGCAACACTTTAGTCCGCAGCAATTCCTTGCTTTATTTTCTACTTGTTTCCTCTTCCTTCTATTTCCTTATAAATCTTAGTTGTGAGTCAACACCTGTTTGCTCTGCGTTTTTCTTTGTCCAGGTCTTTTGTGTGCTGCTCTTCATTATGTGGTACTAGCAGTTTGTTTTGCGGAACTAACTACCCAATTGAAGCGTAAGGATCGCTCCTTCTATTGGTTACTCACTCCACTCCAAGAAGTCTGTTGAAAAATCATTTGGGCGTCCCGCAATCTATGCGGATGAGGTCGACCAACAGCCTGACAAATAGAATCGCCTCAGCAAAACGATTATCACTTCTAATCTTTGCATAACCGCAAGGTGCGCATAAAGTGACTGGGTGCGCACTAAGATCTAGCTGTACCTGTCTCGAAGCTAAACAGGCTTTTTCTCGGCCACGCTCGAAACACACTAAGTGCCAACCTCGAACGAGGAGTGCTCAACGAAAGCTGCGCAGGGTCCGAAGGCAACTAAAACCCTCCGAACGTTTTGAAACCACAGCTGCAAAAGAATTGAAAAGGAAACAACATCTGAGCGCGTCATGCGGTATGCAACGGACAACATCTGGGCTAAAAAATGCTTGCAACAGCAAACATGTGTCCTGAAACGTGGGTGAAGTTGGGCACGCTCAAAAAGGGCTATGCCGCCGGTCCCTCGGTCGATGCGTGACCCTGTTCCCCTCCCCACACACACTGTTTGGTCCACCGTGGTAGGAGGCCAACGGTACTCGACCAACTCAGTTGCGGAACTTCTACAAAGAAAAGAACCTTCCTCTCCCTTCCAAAGCTGCCGCCCATCGATTAAAGAGCCATCAAGTGGCTCAAAACTGTATTCTTTGGAGAAGCTAAAGCACCTCGATGTGTTCGTGTTCATTTTATAAGTAGCATCAAATGCGCCAATGCACGAGGGCTATGTCTCGTGTGTTTCTTGGAAGCGAATGGTGGCGTAGCACTGAAATAAGCCGATATTGGAAGTGAATTGTGGCTGAGTATTAGCTCAAGGCATGTGTCTTTTACGCCTGTGCAAGAGTAGTTGTCAGTACTTAAAGGGGTACTAAAGTGCGTTTTGAGAACCTTCCTTTGTAGTCATAACTCAATCTACGTAGCTCTAATCACCCTAAAAAACCCAAAATTACTAATCATGCATGACCGATTTGCATATTAAAAAAGCGATCAACAATAGCAACACTTACCGCTGTCAGAGAACGACAGATGGTACTACCGAGCCTTGCTGAATATGGTCGAACGACAGAACAGCGCTTGTCAGTCGCTCGTGAGCGTGCGTGAGCGGCAGACCGGCCCCGCTCATCCACGCATGAACCGTCGCTCGCGAGTGGCTGACAAGCGCCGCCCATCGTTCGACCATATTGAGCTAGAGAGCCTTAAGTAAGAGTGTTCAACCTCGCACCATGAAGAGCGCTTGCAATTTAATGGCGGAGTTAGAAATGGCGGATTGTACCCTTTATCACGTTTAAAATATACTTATCCTATCGGGACAAAAATGGTGTATAAAGAAAAGTGTTAATTTATTCTTCGCATAAATATTCAGGTATCTCCAGGGTTGTTTATAACCAGAGTTACGTTGAAAAACCACCCACAGCCCCATAGACCCACAGCAAAATTTTGCTATTTAATGGCACCCATGAACACATACCCCGGGCAAGCAGTTGAACACACCCTTACTTGAGGCTCTATATTCAGCAAGGGTCTGTAGCGCCATCTGTCGTTACCAACGGTAAGTGTTGGGAGCTTTGGCCACTTTTTTAGTCTAGAAGATTTGCGATTTTTATGTATACACAGCTGTTTACATATGGTTATACATAGTCTTGCGTTTTTGTGACTACCTCAGTTTTGCGTGATGCTCATAATATATTTTAACTGTGAACATTCTTACATTCAACTACAAACCGTAAGCAATGTTTGTGAGGAACTATGTGTTTTTTCATGTTTTAGTGTCGGTGTGTACCGTATTTACTCGCATAATGAATGCATTCGCATAATGAACGCACTCCCCAACGGGCGTCAATATTTGGACTTTTTTCTTTTGCTCGCGTAATGAACACACTTTTATGTTACGGCTCCGCGAGTTTTGAAGCCAATTTTCTTTGCCACCAAGCGGCCAGGCTAAGTCAAGCCAAACCAAGCCACTTTTGTAATGGCTGCAATTGCATGGTTGCGGAAGTCAGGCATGTATCCAGGGGGAGGCCCATGGGGCCCGGGCGCCCCGAAATCTTTCATTTTGCTGGGACCTCCTCTCCCCCACCCTCCCCTCATACAGCATTTTGTCATGGGCGAGCCCCCCCCCGAAACAAAATCCTGGCTACTTGCCTGGCGGAAGTGATCAACCGTGAAACTGAACGGCGCGCACGCCTGGCGAAGCTGGGGTCGAGGAATTGCCCAGCCCCGGATGTGCTTCGTCCATCGGATGCACTGATGCCAACAAACAACCTGTCGTCTGTGATCCGCCTTCGGACAGGGGTATCGTGAAATTGGTGAGGTTTAAGAATGGTCGCATCACTCTACGTGCTGAGTGAGCTTCGTAGGGCGCTTTTCTTCGGCAAAGGCACGCCAAAAGCGCCCTAATTAAGGTTTGCAATTTATAGAGCATGATTACTGTGGTGCGCCCACAACCAGCCATGGGTGCGCCTCTGTCAGTGGAGACGTGCCATAGTACCCTGCCATGTCATATTGGCACCTAAAATGACATTCGCACAAAGTGTGTAGATGCAAAAATATTACACCATGCAATGAACACACCACCCAAATACGTGTCAATTTTTTGAAAAAAAGTGTGTTCATTATGCAATTAAATACGGTATATGGGATGTAATAATTTCTATTTTACGCAAGGCTGCAACTGTGTCCTTTTGCAGTTATTGATGTATGTGCGGACTACTCGTTCGCCTTTTGTACCATAGACCATTTCAAAGAGAATAATCTCGTCTTGGAAAAAATAATGGTTAGATTTTTTAAAGATGCTTAGACCTCACAGATTGAGTTATGACCATATAATGAGGATCTCAAAACGCACTTTAATGCTCCTTTAAACCCTAGTTGCACACTTAACTACAGTTATGTGTGGCTGAAGTCAGACTTAACTGCGGTTTAGGGTTCCCAGGAAACTAGGGCATTAGAAGAAATGCGAAGGGTTTTATTTTTTAGGGGCTTTAGAAGAAGCCACGATGAAGCGCCATCTAGACGTCGTGCATCAAAATCTATGCATCCTATGAAGTACACTAGCTACCGCAGCAGCCGTATCCCTAACGGTGGTGCTTCGAACGATGGGAGGTGAACCTTTGGAGGAGAGAGGGAGTACCGCACCTGGAAGCGGCGTCTATAGGCAGTTCCGCAACTGAGTCGATCTGGCAGCGTGGTCAGAGACCCACGGCCCCAAAGACGGCCCTGGAGTCGCCGCTGTGAGTCCCCGCTCCCAGGGAGGCGGCCGTGATGCGCACCCCCGGCGGCATTGCTCCCGGCTCAAAGTCTATCTTCTCGCTGTACTTGGCCATGAGGAAGAGCAAGGCCACGCCCACAATGATGCCCACATTCTGCAGCAGGAACACACGCACCTGAAAAGAGGGAGAGGGAGTGAGGCACAGAGGGCCCCTCTCCCCGCCGCTACGGTGCCCAGAGTGCGTCACCGACCGGCGCGTTTACTGCGTCCTCAAAAGTCGTCCCTCGATTTCTGCTCGACGAACGTCGTAGAAGCGCTAAGCTGCGGTCACACTGCCAATACATTGTACCAAAGACAGTCTGCAGACACTGTCTGAGCCACGGCGCCACACCCCCCCATGGAAATTTTCCTTTAGCTTCAAGATTTATTTGAACACGGCGCCCGACATGACGCCTTGTGCTCGACCGCCATTAGATTTTCTTTTTTTTAAATACGGTTCTCGGCGTACAAATTTTGCGCGCGGCGACACACGGAGGGAAACGTAAAGAGGAAGACGGGACAGAGTGCTCCGTTCCGTCTCCCTATTTACGTTTCCTCTCTGTGTCGCGCTATCCGACATCATGATCCGACATCATGTGTATAACCAACTAGCCCGCCAAATGATCTTGATGCTCGTTTTGGCCATTGTTCACATGTTTACTAATTAGCAGATGAGCGTATAAAAGGGAGGGGGACCAGAGTTTGGCCAGGGCGCTCAATGGCGTAAGGCCGGCCCCGGCGATCAGGTCGCATTGGTCCCACAATCCATACAAATGTATGAAGCGAACTTATTTCAAACATGTCATGGCTGCGGATAATTCTGTCGTCACGTCTGCGGCGAACACCATGTTCTTTGTGTGGCGTACAAACGGTGTGACCGAGGCTTCAAGCTGCTGCCCGGTGCAGTCCTGGCAGTGTCGAAGCAGCAGTGGTGGGTGCGGCGGACACCCGTTCCGCCGCATGTTGCTCTCCGGCCTCGACGGTCCACGGAAGCTTCGGCGGCCGAAAGTTGGGACACCATGATGACAGCGACACTCAGGTTCGTTTCCGCTTCTCGCCGCAACTAGTGCAACCGGCCGCCAAGATCGCATCCGACGACAAGACACGTTGGATCCCGTTACATTATTTGTTGCCACTTCGTGACCACTTTTGTTGAAAGTTTTCGGATAAATCCGAGGAACACACGATTCGCAGTATTTCTAAATAAAAAACTCAGAATTCGACGTCACTATGGCAAAATAAAGAGCAATAAAAGCCAAAAGATGCCATTTTCCAATAAATAGCACGAGAATGTGGGGTTGGTGGCCTCGAGGAGAGGCTGCTTCGTTTTCATTCGAAATAGTGGACTATTGACATAAGGAAGTTTGCCACTTATCTTATAGAGGTTTGTTCGGAACGACGGGTCGTCATACTTTTGGGTAATGACAAAAGCCACCGTTCCGGGTTCCAGTTTGGAGCGTGCTATTCGCGTGCACTCAAATATTAAAAATAAAAAAAAGTAAGAAACACCTTTTTGGTGGCTTCTAAAAAACTGCAAATGCGTTGAATAAAAAAAAAAAGTTTTCCGAGTAACAGATTGTTTGCTAAATCCCCCAAAGCGCCCTGCCCGCACTCGAGGAATCATGAGAAGGGTGTTCCATCAGTTCCCTAGTGATCGGTAATCTCGACCAATCCGATGCTTACACACTTTTGACTGTAATCTGGAGTCATCTCGAATATGCATAGTGTAAATTGCACAGACCCGTAATATTACTTTTCAAATTTCTTGCCAATGTCAGCATTTTCACACTTGCATACTATCCACCCTTCAACCTGAAAGAAATCTCTTAAATATCATATCATTATCAATTTCAACAATATTGTATGTATTACAATATCATATCATTCTCGCGATTGTTTTTTAAAGTCGAGAATTCACAACAGCCCAAACCAGGATTTAGCTTGGAGTCAGCGAGGCTGTTTTATAGCATTTTTAGCATATCTAAGTTAATATCGAAATCGTTCCAAGTACCAGTGAATCTGGCTATTTTCGAGCCCGACCACCAAGCTTATTCGAACAAAGACATCGCCAAGTCATTGCCCCTTCTCCTGGCTGAAGACATCGCTCGTCTTAGACCCGCTTCAGACGGGGTAACTTGCTGAGCAATTTTGGGGTTGCTGGCAGGTTGTTTCCTAGCTTTCCCAAGATCGACACGAATTGCTGAGATCAGGTCCAGCTCTAAACAAGCGAGCAACTCGGAGCAACTCACAGATGTTTGAGGCGGCAGCAGCCAATTAGGGATGCGATATTTTCATGTGATACCCCATGCCGGTAATGATGAAAACTAAAGACTTGGTTCTGGTTTGAAATTGATCGTTTTTGGAAATAAATCGTTTCAGAAAGATGAGTTGGTATTCTCAATGCCATTTGAAGGTGTAACAACAAGTTTATAGCGCATAACTGTGCGTCTAAATAGTGCAAGAAAAATAAAATTTAATGATGATGATTGCAATTTTCAGCAATAGGTTGCTGCACATGAACCACGAGCAGCACATACCGTAAAATCCCGTAAGGACGCCCACCCAAAATGAAGAGATAAATGGTGAAAAACATGGGGTGGGCTATCTTTGGGGATGCCACAGCAAAACTTTATCAAAAATTAATGATAAGCGCCGGCGCACCCGCTTATAGAAACCACAGGACGCGGGAACCGATACCACAGATCGCGGACACGGCAAGTTCGCGTTTCACGATGCGATAAACACGCGGGAATTCACTACAAACTCCTGTGTCACAAGAAAGGATACCGCAAGTGGCCGACGCAGCAGATTCGCGTTTCACGGTGCGAAGTACTCGCGGAAACCCGCCAAGAACTCGCATCTCACAGGAACGGATACCGCAGATCGCGGTCGCAGCAGATTCAAGTTTCACGGTGCAATAAAGACGCGGGAACCCGCTACAATCTTGCCTGTCACTTAAGCCGATATCGCGCATGCAGATCGTGGACAAAAACACGGGAATACGCTACAAACTCGCATGTCACAGAAACAAATATCGCGGGACGCAGCAGAATCGCATTTCACGATGCAATATACACGCGGGAACAACTCGCGCGTGTTACAGCTAAAAATCAATATCGCGCGCGCAGATCGCGGACAGAAACACGGGAATCCGTTACAAACTCGGGAACGGATACCACAAATCACGAACGCAGCAGATTCGCATTTTACGATGCAATATACACGCGGGAACAACTCACCGTGTTATGCGAGCTGATATCGCGCGCAGATCGCAGACAAAAACGCGGGAACCCGCCATGAACTCGCTTCTTGGACATACCGGTACCGCCGATCGCGCCGTTGAGGCGCGATTCCCGTCGGACATCGCTTGACGTCCAACGGGAATCGGGGGTGGCGATGTTTCGGAACTTTTATGTTACAAATATTTAGGCAGAAAAACTGGATGGGCGATCTCTCGGGGAGGGCGCCCTTGCGGGATTTTACGGTGTCATTGCTGTTGTTGCGTACATGCTCAAGTTGCTGGGAGAAATTGCCACTGTGTGAAGCGGGCCTTGAACATGAATTGGTAAGAGCTGAAAAATGCTACAGAGGTCAAGAACAAGAGTTTGTACTTTGGCGCTGATAGCATGAGTGCATACAATTTCTTTACTGCCGCAATATACCGGGCAAGTGCCGGCTCAAAATTTTGAGATAATCGCACAAAAATGGGAGTTGGGTGCTTGTCACGGTTATCAATTTTACATACCAATGTACTGCGCAGTATATTTCTCAGACCTTACGAATTTGGGAATGGGCGCTTAGTGTGTGAAAATGGGCGGATGCAATGGTATATCTACGGCAGATGAAAATGTGGCCAGCGTGGTGCTGCCTCGACTTCGGAGCCTGGGGAGTGCCTTTGCAGCAGGGAATCAGGAGCAAACTTTCTGATTTACGGCTCGACCGAGCTGCATTATTGCGAACGACGGAGTTCTCGCTCGTGTGCTTGAACGTTGACAATCTTTAAACTGTCGTCTGCTTGACACAGACCAAAAGCGAAATAATAAATAACGCTGTCCGGTGTAGTCAAACCTACTTATAACGATCCCACATATAATCGACCTATCGGTTATAACGACCAACTTTCAGAAAATATACGAACTCAAGGCCCTACCCATTAAAATTGGTCCAGATAAAACGACCGTTTTTCAAAGCATCATACTGTTACAACGAACACAAAAGTCCACTTTCAAAAGGAAAAAAAAAAAAAACCGCTTCGCACGACACAAAACAAAAAAAAAAAGAAAAAAATGAAGAAAAAAAAGCAAAGATTAAAAGAGCTACAATGCTCTCGGTACAAGTTGGCTAGCCCCATCGCCATCGTGACAGCCTCGCTTACGTTCGTCATTTTGGTATCATGCACATTCTCTCGCGTCTACGGACTCGTGTCTGTCGTTTTAAGAGGGGGGAAGGGGGGGGGAATTTACTAAGTGGCTTTATTTAAACAAAAGGGCATCACGCTGGCGCAAAAAGATGACAACGAAGCAGCACTGCGTGGCTCGCAATCCCAGCCACCCGACGAGCTCGCGAAGTGTTGTTTGAAAGATGACCCTGCCAGAGGCGACGGCCGCGCACTCGTACATGCGAAGGAAGCGCGGCACTTTAAACCAATGCAAGTATTAATTATCTGTGCGGACAGCGAAGAACCATCGTCGGACTAGTGCACGGTATTTATTTTTGTGGTGGCGTGCGTTTCATAAAATCTGTTCTACGAGGTATGTGGTCAATCTTTATTATTTTACTTGCGCGGTAGAATCGGCAGCAATTTACTTTTTATTTATCTGAAAGCTAAATCTGCAATCGGGTTAGGATTGGGGGCCCGTTAGAATCGTGCAAACAGTTTGTTTAAATAAAGAGCTGGCAGAGTTAAACTACCCATACCAGCTTCATTATCCTTATTTATATCGTTTTAAAGGGAAGTCCAGATATAACGAACTACTGATAAAACGACCACTTTTCGCGGAACTATCACGTTCGTTATAAGTGGGTTTGATAGTTACGTGATTTTCGGCAACTCTCTTCTCCTCTAGATCTCTCCCTCCTCAACACTCCACGTGTCCCAGCCATTAACACCGTGCCATGTTTCGGTTCCAATTCCAAGCAGTAGAGTATTTTTGGCTTTATTAAAAATATATGTGACTCCGTAGCAAAATATTGACTGGGTAGTCTTCCGACACCATATTAAATCACCTGGCAAGAAATTAAAAAAAAAACTTTCAGCCTTTTCACTTTGGTGAAGAAGGAAGAGCAGTGGAGCTGCAGCTTCTGTTCTTGGCGGTGGCTTTCCAGGCGAGCGATCTGCTCTTCTTTCGCAAGGGAATCTCAAGTGCTTGACGAAGTGGAACCTGAGGCGATAGCAACCTTGCGGCGGTTGCGGAACCATTCGCGCTGCTGCGCATGTCGCCGTCGCTCATAGATGACGACACCGAACTCTGGACAGCTACCGCCATCTATGAGCAACGACAGCAACCAGCCAGTTGTTTGGTTGCCTCCGTCGCTCATAGATGGCGGTAGCTGTCCAGAGTTCGGTGTCATCATTGCTTCGCTGGTGGACACGATCCTGGGGAACCTAGCCCTTTAAAGGGATACTACAACGAAATTTCGGCGCTCATTTTTTGGTCTATATGTGTCCAAAAGAGCAGTATCACATGGAACATACCAATATCTTGTTAAAAAAGTCTCGAAAAGGAATTTTAAAACGAATTAAACGATTAGCAAAGAGCACCTGGTGGATGTCGCTAACGCCTCGTTTGTAATGCTCGTCTAGGAACCTTGAGAGCTAGTGACGGAAATCGTCTCGCCTCCGGCCACGACGAGAGAAGGGGGAAGGAGGAACTCCCTCTTTCCGAGAATCCTTTTTGTGTGTCGCAGAAGTCGCTATTGTCCCCTACAAGATTATAGAAGATTAACCCGTCACTCAAAATTCATACAAAAGCAGCCGCTTCGGTGGCTGGACCGACTAGGCCATCCTCTCGACGTCAGCCTCGCCGTAGCTTTGCTCGTTTGAGACGATTTACGTCACGATTGCGCTGGGCCTTCTCCGAGCGCTTGCCAGAGTGGGCCGTTTATAACGAAAAATACAGCCACCAGGATCAAAATACAAACGGGCGATTGTCATTTACGGATATTGTGGATCATATTCAACCTATTTTTGAACACGACGGGAATATTTCAAATTTCGTTGAAGTATCCCTTTAACAGCCCTACTGTAAAAAGTTTTTTTTGGGGGGGGGGGGGGGGTGTCAGTGTCTTTTTAATTGAAGCAACATTTTTCTGCAAGATTTGTCGGGAGGCAGTTATGTAGTGCCAATGGCAAGGGCAAAAACGCCAAATGCAGCTGTAGGAATATCGTTCAATACAGGTATGTTCTTACGAATTTAGTGTATGCTTATGTCTGGATATTTTTTATATTTTGCTTTTAATACTGAAAATTTGGAAAAGGTAAAATTAACCTCCAAATTTCGGAGAATTGGGGATCTATAAAATAAACTTCGATAAAACCCAGATTTTTTGGCGGAAAATAAACTTCGAAAACACGGAACCCTACTTATAGTAGGATATAAATCATCCCAGTCAGAGACACACTCCAAGCACCGTACAACTTCTGCCCGCGTTGTGTGCTGGGTGCCGCAACGAGCTTCACGCCCTCCACGACCGACGGCCTCGGCGGTTACTGGTTGCCTAGAAGATGTCAGGTTGCCCTTCATCTCGGGCAGAAGTAACGTTATCCTTGCATAAGAAAGGGAAGCAAATGCCGGTCGACTTGGCTGTTTCCGTACCGTCCTTGGAGCCCAAAGCAGCTTGACGGGCACCGCGGAAAGGGAGGACACGTACCGATTGCAGCAGACCCTGCCCGCTTGCAGCCTCCAGGGCTTCATTGGGTTCCCCCATCTGCAAGCGGAGAGACGTTCTTCAGACACGGCACTCAAGCAGCACTGACTGTCGACTGCCGCTTCGCGGTGGGGATGCTGCCACGTTTGTCCTTACCTTGACCGACAGGATTGAAATGGCGGTTGTCCTGCTTCCCAGCACAAGCTCGCTAATTTCGGTAACACTTTGGCATGTCGTGAGCTGTCAGTGTGCGTGCTCAGCCAAAGCATGTTAGAAGGCAGCTGATAACGGCGATTAAGAGTTTTACGGCGCAGAACGCTACATAGGCCAAGTGCAACAAACCACCGTAAAATCCCGAGAGATGCCCCACCCCTAAAGATAAGCCCACCACTGTTTTTGGCTTGATTTGCTATATTTTTTAAACACCGAAAGATAGCCCACTCTTTAGTGGGGTTGAGATCAATGATGGCCTCGAGCGTAAATGTGGCTAGTTTGCTATGGCAGTATATACCGTAACAACCCGCATATAATACAAAGTCTTTTTCGAATTTTGCCATGTAAAATTTGCGGCTCGTATTATACGCAATTTTTTCAATTTTCAGCTTCGATGAGGCGCTACGCTAATGCTGCTTGACGTAGTTTCGGTTTCGAAGCAATATGGCGCTCAAAACAGCTATCATAATTATTAAAATCACAATGTTCGAGGCGCCACCATCCGTCCACAGTGAGGCTCGGCAACTCGGCAATGGCGTCGGCGCGAAAACGATAATCGACCGCCTTCACAAGAAAAGTCCTTTTTGTTGCGGAAGACATCGGCAACAGTGCTGCCGGACGACAATTTTCCGTAAATGAAGGCAGCCTCCGCGGATAGAGACGACAAAAGCAAGCTCTGTTCGCATGCAACGGGACGAGAAGAAGCTTTATAGCCGATTCACACGACGGACCGAATCGCGATTTTCGTCCGCGGACCGCGTACCACGTGACCGGCACGTCACCGATTCCTGCGATCCGCGCCTCATCCGCGGACGCGCGGACTGATAAAGTCGAGCGCCTTTTCACTCGCGGACTTTTGGCGGGAGATCGACTTGAAAAGCGTTTAGTCTGGCAACGGTACATTGTTTTCTTTTTTTTTTTGTTTTGTTTCGGGCGATGAAAACAAAAATGGCGCATCGTTGTGTGTTGTGCGTTCGCTGGTTCATTTTGTCGCGCGTTTCTTGGTTGGTTTCACGTGTGAAAGAAACTGCAGAAACTTGTCTGGCTGACGCGATGCAAGTTCCGGTACTCCTCCGGGTCCGCGTCAAGAAGCTCCCGTCAAAACTCGTCCAGCACGCCGCGATAATTCTTGCACGTCCAATCAGGATTTCACCGAGCAAGACCTCTCTTGTGGCTGTGGTAGTGACTTGAGTGTTGTGCACGAGCGCGGAGTGCGTGAAGGCATCTTCGAACGCCCTCCGCGAGCCCAGAACTTCGTCGCTTCTACGCGGAACCCTTCTCGAGCAGGACCATGCCTGTGTCACTCTCATGCTTTGGGTCAGTAAAGCTTGTGGCGCTTTGCGCGAAGCCTATCACGGTGTTTTGTCTCGATCTGTACGTAATAGCGGCGTACGATTCATTATCGCGGTAGCAAACGTCGATTTCTCTCTTGGACAACGGTGCCGCGGTGGGATGTTGGAGTTTCGCGGCACTGTGGGGTGGCGAACAGGTTCGGTCCGTCCTGCGCTGGCTCGTCGTGTCCCTCGTGTGGATGCGCTTGGGAGACGGACGATCCGCGGACATGTCGTCACGTGATCAATCCGTCCGCGGATCAGTCCGTCGTGTGAATCGGCCATTAGGAGTCCCGAAGAATGGCGTGTTCGCCGACGTCGAGGCAAGTCTCAGCGACTTTGTAAAAAAGCAACGTCAACGGCACCTCGCCATAAACATCGAGCTGCTGCACGAGAACTTTGAGCGAGCCGACATTGGGTTGCTCGCTTATGCACCGCGCCAGGTTTTCACTGCGTCGGCGCACGCTGATCCGCTGGTTGCTCGCCCTTTCAGAAGTGCGGGATTTCAAATGCGCTCGACGGCACTGGAGCGTCGGACAAGGAGTCTGATGGACGTGATGACAGTGATTAAGGTTCAATTATGACGCAAATAAACATTCTTCTTAAGACTTCCTGGGTCTTACTTTACGCGGAATATTTTCGTTGTCCTTATATTGTTTCGTATTACACGCGGATAAAACTTCTTTTTTTCGCGGTCCTCAAGTTATGTCTTGTATCATACGCAGGTTTTTTACGGTAAGCAAATGTTGCTGACTGGGAAGTAGTCATCTTTGCCTCGTTGCCCCTTGCCACCATGAGCTTGGAATGGACAGCAACCTGAAAATAGCAATTTTTTGAAACTTTTCTTAATTGTACACCGAAAGTTAGCCCACTCCATATTTTCAGCCAATTTGCTCTTGATGTCAGGTGGGCTATCTCTCGGGATTTTACGGCATACGCATTCACATTCTTTTAGTACAGAATGTGACCCACCAATTATGTGGTATCAGAACTGGTGTACGAGGCCAGTGTTCGAAATAAAACTCACTACAAAATCAAATAAGATGAAGGGGTGTTCTCGCAGTAAGAGAGAAGGGTGTAGCGTACACGGTACCTAAAAAACTTGAGAAACCGATACCGTCCTTTTTCATCGAGGTCGGGACAAACCCATAGGGAAGCGTAGGGTAGAAGCTACGTCTTCGCAGTGTGCGCAGCACAGTGGATTTTCCCCACAGAGGGGAGACATTTGCGAGTGATGTAGGAGTGACCTATGCCAGGGGTGGCAAAACTGCGGCTCGCAAGCCGCATGTGTCGCTTCGCAAGATCAAGTGCGGCTCGCGGCTCACTGGTAAGCTGCACCCCTTGCTGCACGCTCGGACGAGCTTGGACCCTCCCACCCCTAGGGCGACCGCCACCAAGCTCTGGCAATCGCTGCTTGGGTACATCCAAAACTCCTGCAGGCTCCACTGGTTGGTGCCCGGCCTCACCCTCTTTTCACCGCAATGTTTTTAGATGCGATCAGTGTGAAATAGACGTTTTACCACCCCCACTCTACTCACAATCGAAGAACGGGCTTGATGAAGTGAAGCTTGTTGCTGGATTCCTTGTCCCATTCAGCCTCCCTCTAATACAGTAGACTCTCGTTAATTCAAACTCCAGGAAGTCACAAATATTAGTTTGAATTATCAGAAGTTTGAATTATCAGAAATTCATCTAAATATGATACTAGACAGCATTATGATTTGTTACATGGATAGCTACACATACAAAGCAGATTTTTGCCAGTTTCCTCAACATAGGCCTAATTATAAGCAAGTACAGGCATAACACATTGGTGAAAGAACTGAACTTTGTCTTTGCAGACGTCCAGAACACCGGGTGCGGACTACAGTCCGTAAAACGCCTTTAGTGTATGTCGGGTATTGCGAGGATACGGGAATACAGTAGACTCATTAATTCGAACTCCAAGAAGCCACGAATTTTGTTTAAATTATCGAAAGTTGGAATTATCGGAAATTCGTCTAAATATGATGCAAGATAAAATTATGATATGTCATATGAATGACTACACATACAAAGCAGATATTTAGTGATTTCCTCTCATAGGCCTACTGATCATAAGCAGGTATGCCATACATAAAACATTTGTGAAATGTATGACAAGTTTATTTATCCCTTAAAAAAGTTGTTTATCGTGGACTGTTTAGGCAGCAGATCACAACTCAAAACAACATTAACTTTGTTCATCAGGCCAAGAGGTTGTCTAATGTGGACTATTAAGCAGGGAACACATGAGCAATGAAAACTGGCACCGCGCGGCAGTTTTCATAGCAACTTGCACAGATGCTGTGACGTGGACCTATGCCATGCCGCCACGTCACAGCGTCCGCGCAAGTTACTATGGAAATGTTTGCGTGGTGCCCGTTTTCAGAGCTCATGTGTGCCCGCTTGAGCCCCGTTGAGTGCGCTTCTCCCCGAGCACCGGTGCACCGCGGAGAAGCAACACCCGCGGAAGCACGCTCCGCGGGTGTTGCTTCTCTGCAGCGCACCAGTGCTCGGAAAGAAGCGCACTCAACGAGGCCGCGAGAACAAAAAGTATGAATTAGCGAAAACGCCGTTCGAATTAAGCGGCTTATAAATACAATAAAAACATAGCGGGACAACCAAAATTTTCAAATCTGTTTGAATTAACCGGAAGTACGAAATATCCGAGTTTGAATTATCGCGAGCCTGCTGTAGACCATTCTACTAAGATAAGAGGAGAGAGAGAAATGGGCCTTAATGTTTGGGCAGTCTCGAAGGTAGAGCCCACTAAAACTGCCCAAATGATGAGAACACTGTATGACCTCTCCCTCTTTTACCCTGACGCTTCCACTGAAATTCCATGATGTATATAGATGGTGCTGCAGTCAAACAAAATGGCACCATCCAGAGGATCCCTTAGTGGTATGGTCTATAGAGGTCAAAATTTGAGACCTTTACAATGCTCTGCTCCACAAGTGGACCATAAACGATTACTTTATTCTACCCCTCCGTGGAGGCTTGGGCTGCTCACCATGGCCACCAGGGAGATGTAGAGGAACTATCCCTGCTGCGAGGGCAAAGATGTGTGGCGCCCCCTGGGTGAAGTCCCCCACCAGGATGCCCACGCCGGCCCAGGAAGCAGGTCAGGGCGGAGAGGAAGTTGTAGGCCACGGCCGCCGCCGTGGACATGCCCGCACTAAGCAGCACCGCAAAGTCCCCTGCACCGTGTCAAGGGGGGGCACCGTATGGTTACCAGGTGTTGTACCGTTGCTGACTGTAATGTTGCAGGGCCTGGAGCACCTTTCAGACTGGTGCGTCTACTGCGATTGCCAAAGGTGAACCTCGATTTCGACCCAATGACATCGGAAAAGTCTCATACCTAGGGTTCTGCATTTTTGGTTTAAACCAATAAAAAACGATGAACGTATGCCAGATTAATTTTACAGAATTCTGTTTTAAAGGCAGAATATTAATTTTGCTTTTAAGGCAAAATCTACTTTTATTCGCAAACATTGATTTTTATCAAATTCACCCCATGCACTAAATATCCAGCCCTGAGTATGTCTAGGAAATATATCATAAATATATTCATTTTCTTCGAGAAAGTAAGTTTCGAAGTTGACGCATACACCCCCAAAGCACTGGCTGCCACTCTACTGGCAACAACAAACAGGGGTGGTGCTGAGATTGCTTGTCAACACCAAATGTTGTACCCCGAAAGCAGATGCTCCCTCCCTCAAGGTGTTGTGTCATAGTGATGGCGAGTCTCCTTGGTTTTGCGTGCATTGTCAGGTGTGGGCTATTCACGGTATGCGAAGGAAGGCAGGGGGGTTGGTGATGGGCTGTAGGGCACAATAACATCACAAAAAAATGCGGCAGAGTGACATCTCGTCGGTTTCCTGACCGAGAAGTTTCCGCGACGGAGGTGGGACCGAGCCGTCCGACGCACACGCTGGCTCCAAGTGTGCTAGAAAAAAGTTTTCACTGTGCTAGCAAGCAAAACTTTCTGTACTGCCCTGCTTCTGAAAGGGCATTGAGTCCACATGTCAGTAAATCACGACTGCAGCCGCCACGGGTGGTTCCCCTCGGGGCGATGCCAGCGGACCAAGTCCGAATGGCGAATCGTCTGCAATGTCGTGTTGGCAATCTTGGAAACATTTGCTGGTCATTGCTCGACCTCCATAAAGCTTGTAATTCGTAGTCCATTATTTCCCACGGATGATTGCAACGGCCTTCTGACTGCTTCGAACGCTGGATGAAACAGGCTGAAGTTTGTTAACGTAGCAGCTTGCAGTGAGTTGGTTGCTCATGTTAACACACACTACAGCACACTATGTGTACGGTGCAAGTGTACTCTTGTAGTAGTGCGCTGTAGTGTGTGTTAACATGAGGCTGAAGCTGCCCGCGTGCGCTGAGGTTTATATAACATCTGACGTCACGTTAAGGCGGCAGACCAGTAAAGCTGCAAGTTAGTTTCTGTGTCAGTTTTTGTCGTACAGTGAAACGCCTTTATAACGAAGTCCACGCGACCGGTAAAATTTTCCGTAGCACGGTAACCTCGTGAGGCGAAAGCTCGCGCTGCAGAATCTAGGCATCGTAAAATCGATTACCACTTTTTATAAATAAGAAATTCTATTGACATATGGTTGTGTCCTCTCTGCCGCGCGACGCAATTTGGACACCAGGCTTGCGGTCGACCACCAGTGCCGCCACTGGCGAAATTTGTCATCTGCAGCCGAGACACCAGGCGCTCCTTGCTGCACACTAATTTCCCCGCTGTCCAAACTTCCACACAACAAACTTAACCGACGTTATCACAATACGAATTGCAGAAATCACTAAACCACCGACATCGGCAAAGGCATTTGCTGATCGTTCCAAGTTTCGCCTTTCCTAAATCTGGCGGCAGGCTGCGCCGCCACGACTCATTCGGAGGAGGCTCTTGAAGCGGCTGTGCCGCTCTCAGTTGCATGTAGAGTCACTAGACGACGTAGGAGCAGGTGCGGCAGCACATTAGTACAGGGGCTGCACACGGCAGCGTACTGCAGCACGGCAGATTCGGCCACGCACTCAACGCATAACAGCTGTTGCACACGGTGCAGCGGGGATGGGGAGGGGCGCACAACCGAGCCAATTCCAGCTCTTTTTCATATCTGTTCGGCACAAAGAGGGCAGAGGAGGGAGCGCATTAATTTCTGTGCGGCTCTACTGATTTCTGGTATAGATTTTGCTGTCACGGGTAGGAGCCACAGACCGCTTCCTCGACCGCATATTATTGCTCCAAGCCCAAACAACTCGGGACTCCGATCGAGCAAGATTGAGAATCTCGGATCCTGACAAAATCTGCGCATTGGTCGAACGAATGCCAAGACGGCATAAGAAATTGCGACTGCCGGATGAAAATGCTTCTTTTTTTATGTACTCTCGTTCACGCGGGTCTTTTCAAATGTGGCGACGTGCATTAAAAATAAGAAAATGAGTGCGTCCATCACTCAAACGGAGCATCTAAAATAATAAAAAAAAACGGTCTTGGAGAGGAGTGGTGCGCGCATACTCAACGGCAAGAGCAAAAGAAGTATGCACGAGTGCGCACAGCGGAGCGCGGCGCTGCCCCCATCACGCTGCTTCCGCCGCTGCCGCTGTGTTGCGCGTTCTCGGTTTTTGGCATGGTTTTGGATCTAAATAGGTACTAATTTGTTTACTGTGCAACTTAGTGTCCAGATTACACTACGCGACTATATGTTGCTGCGTAGAAAGCCTGTACGCAACAATGTAGTCATGTAGCACCATCTGGGTACGAGGTTGCACACTAACAAATTCTTTGGACCCAAAACCGAGAAGGCGCGGCATGGCGGCGGAGGGGGTGGGGCGATGCAGCGGTTTTGATTGTCGCCGCTGCTGCAGTATTGCACCTTCTCTACGCGCATCACTTGAGAGCAACAATTTACGTGAAATGGTCATATTGAATGGGTTAAAACAGCGGAAAAAGACAGAAGGATCCGAAAAGCGAAACAGCACAGACACAATGCTGTATCCGTGTGTTTCCTTTTACTGGTCCTTCATCTCAGCATGTGTCTGTGTGTTCCTTTCACGGGTCCTTCATCTTCAGCGCTTCTGTGTGTTTCCTTTTACTGGTCCTTCGTCTTTTGCATTGTTTTAACCCATTCAATATGACCATCAACCAACTTGCCCAACTATACACCTTGTTACATAAAATGAATTACTTTTCATCTAGAAAATTCATAATACCAGTCATATTTACTTCATGTAGCCGTGAACTTGCTTCGTTAAACAGAAATATTTGTATAAACAGGGATTCATTGTAGTAGATGGAGAAACACACTGAACCCATCGGTGATTGGCCGGGACCTTATTTTACTTCTTTAGATAGGCGTTTTTGTAGTAGAGGCCTTCATAATAAAGGGACGACTGTAATTCTGTGATTCAAAATGATTTTGAAAAAGTTTTCCATAAATTTGTTTGTTTGCTGTTCGGGCTCAACTTCTTACACTCTTTCAGAAAATATTTTAAGTAGAAAACATTCAAATTAACCGGAAAGGTCAGTATTCTTGGGTTGCCAAGAGGCATGGTAGCGCTAATTAGACGAGGACAACAGAAAGGGAAGATAAGACAAACACGAGCGCTCGTTTTTGTCTTATCTCTTTCTGTTGTCCTCGTCTAATAGCGCTACCATGTGGCAACCCAGAACAATACCAACTAGCCCAGCATTCAGCATTGATAAGTCAGTATTCTAGCTGGCATAGTAGTTTTGGGAACGTAGCAACCTTAAAACACAATTCCTTATCGGGTTGTCGGCCATCTTTAGGATCAGCTCAATGTTACATTGAAGAGGGTACAACAATATCTTTCATTGGTTAAATGTTTGTTCTCCTTTGTGACTGGGCTCTGTGTGCTAAGTTCCCTAGCATGTCCTTTGAAAAGAGGGTCCAGATTGTTTTCATTGTCTGAAATGTCCCACAACTTCTCAATGTACGATGCTAATTGCAAATTTTTTTGCAGCCAATGATGGAAATTCAAGCACTGCAACGAGCGTGTTTGAGCATACAAAGTGTGTGTGTTATCATTATTTACAACTTACCGCATTATACTCGCACAATGAACGCACTCGCGTAATGAACGCCACCCCCAAGTCGGCTCCCAAAATTTCGACTTTTTTTTCCCTCGCGTAATAAACGCACTCCCAACTCGGACGTCAAAATTTTGACCCCCTGCCCCCATTCGCGCGAAATGAGCGTACTTTTCTATCCTGGTGCAGCGAGGTCGCGGGTCTGTGCAGCGTGAGCGGAATAAAACCCCTTGTGAAAGGCGTTAAAAAGATTAAAAAAAATCAACTGAAGCAAAAGCAAAAAAAAACCATAAGAAGACGCTTTTTTTTTTGCACTGTGGTGGAGTTTTGGGTTACGGCGCGCCTTTTGGGGTTAAGAGAAGCCGAGAAACTCGCCTAAATAAGCGAAACAAAAACAACTAGAAGAGGCGGCAAAAAAAAAGATCGCGGGGACAGAAAAGAAAAAACAAAACAAAAGGGTTTTTATTTTTATTATTTTCTTTGCACAAGCGCAGATTTGGTCGCAGGCCGCACGCGTCGCACAAGAAGATAGAAAGAGAAGGAGTGAAGCCCTGGCCTAAGCAAAGCAAAACAGCTTGCGAAGGGCAAAAAAATCCACGGAATTGACTCCATAAGTGTGACGTCATGGGTCAAACAGCAATACGTA
>JAZHYW010005216.1:0-12671 GCA_037355805.1 Ixodes ricinus | reverse complement strand
GGCAGTTTTCGTATGTCCAATATGACGCGAACGCCGTACACAGGGAGAAACCCGGCTCAGACAGTGTCTACAGACTGCATTTTGTATGATGTGTTAGATGCGTGACCACTGATAAGTAGTAGCATTCAGTCGCTGACGTTGTCTACTCCACCTGGTCCCCATCGAATCCTACCCGCTTTCTCCCTGTCTTTTCACGAAACGTCGTCACACTACGACGTGGCACTCTCAGCGATTGGACGCGAACCCAACGGCAACAAATTTCTATTTTATTTTTATTTATTTTAACATTCTGCCAGCCGTGAGGCTAAACAAATTTGGCGAACGTTTTAGAGAATACACTTAAGTATTAAAATGTTATCAATGAAACCGCACATATTTTGACTATAGACAATATACGTGGTTACGCAGTTAGAGTGATCGATACATGTAAAACAACACTAAAAGAGTCAGTATGAAAGCGATAAATCACAATATCATTGTTATATTTTGTTCTAGTTGGGTCATTGAGGTTTGCATAAGTGCAATTTCTGAATAGAAAATAAAACATTTAGGAATTAAAAAAAAACATTTAATTCCAGTCAACATCGTTCTGATACTTCTGCGCTAAAGATTCGCATCGGGCTTCAGTGTAAAGACGTCCTTTGTGGATCGTTAGCGATTGAAAATGAATCGCAGAGCACCAACTTGCATGCGTTTCCATTTTGTCAATGTTTTGTCGCGTGAATGGTTTCCGAATCGGGATTACATACTCAATCCTTGGTAAAATCATTGTGCGTATATGCTGTTAATTTGAGTTCTGTTCCGGCATATTTTACCATTCGGCTAAGTGAGCGAAGAATATTTTAGCGCTTTATTGTAGACAAACATTTTTTTTGTGTGTGTCTGTGTATCTTACAGTTCACATTCGATCTCAAAAGAATGCCCAGCTATTTGTACTCTTGTACACATTTTAAAGGCATCGCGCTAAACACTGTAGTTGAACTCCGCTGTTACTTTTTTGCGTTATGTTCATGAACACAGTTTTTATTTTATTTCCAATTGCCATTTGTCACACCAGCTTGTCAATTTCTGTAAATCCTCCTTTAATTTCTTCCGATGATCGGATGTCTCTATTTCAGAATATAGAATTGTTTCATCGACAAAATGTTTACTTTGGATACCCGCTTCAAATCGATGGCTCGTGTCACCCATATAAAGGATGAACAAGGTTGAATGAACACGAGTTGCAGCCGAGAGCCGACATATCACTCACGTCCATTCTGCGCCCGAGCTTGGGCGTACTGCAGTCAAATTAATTATGTTTGTTTCTTTTATTTTCAGAGGAAACAGGAGATGCCACTCGCGGCAGGCTAGCATCCTGCTGCGTCAACATACCTACAGCCCGATCACTTTAGTACAGAGGTCTTACTACTCTCTGAATGTATTCAGATCAACGCTTCAGTAAAAAAAACGTCCTGCTCGTCGCGGAGTGCCACCGAATTACCACTTCATGTTGCGAATTTAGGTATATGTAGCTGCATTTTAGACTAAACGCGTTGTCAAATCAAGAGGAAAAGAAGATTTGCGCGTTATTAAGGCGCGTCACGAAATAGGTCTGACAAGATTGGGTTTTCGTTCGAGTAAACTGTGCTTTTGGCGATTAAAAGATGTACGTTTTGATAAAATAATTGCAAGGAAATCCAAAATTTACACATTTACCTTAAGTGATCACAACGAGGTGTAAATGAGTAGTGCCTCGCGAAATGCTAGACTTTTTTTTTAACGCGAAACAATATAAAAGTTTGAGTCGCCAAAAAAAAAAATCCGTCGTCGGTGTCGGCATTGTTGGGACCAAGAGATACCATAATGCAACGCACGGAGTCACGTGTGACGTCATAGGCAACTATGACTTCATGACCCTATCGACCCGCCAAATTTGGCTGTAAAATTTCAATTAAAACACGGGATGTCATGTGAAGCACGTGAAGCGTGACGCTACCGACTAGATCACATACACGCGCTTGGACGGCTAGGGAACGAGCGCGGGTTTAATGAGAAGGCAATGCGGACGGGCCCGATTACGCTATCGCGTTCCACTCCTAAAGGCGAAGCTTAAGCGTCCCCAACTATTTTTACTACTTTTCTTGAGGCGAATACGACTATAGCTATTTTCTATTTTATCAAGACGTAGACGTGTCAAATGAAAAGCTCAACGTTCACTTCTCCGAAAACCAAGTCTTTAAAGAACAACTTCGCGCAGCATATTAAAAAAATGCCCAAAACTGCTTTTGTCTTCATGTGACAACGAGTACAGGTGGCGGTGGCGCATGCCTTTCAGTCTAGGCTGTGCTGTCATATACAGGATATACTATACAGAGTTCACACCGAGATCCGTGCTTCGAATGCCGCATGGCATTGAGTTCAAGGAGAATCTTTGAACGCGTCATTCGAAAACGGATATTAGGGATCTGCATTCGAGGCTGTTCTCATTATGTATGGGCAGTGTGACTCCAGTTTAAGTCGCTCGGAATATAAGCTACGCAACGGCGTGAACTATGCGATTGAGCGCTTATCACCTTTCACCGGCGCGCTAAAAGGACAACTTTCATCGTTTCACAGAGATGGCCAAGCCTCTGGAAGCTCGCATGGCGCCAACACACGACCGCGGATTTGAACGTGGTGGTTAAACTGGGGCCCACCAATTTGAGGCCAATGCTTGCGTGTTGAAACCCGAGCGTTGTGAATTCGGTTGGCACAGGGCTGGGCACTATCTGTTTTCGAACGGCAGGTTTGCCCGAGGGTGGCGACCCCTGTAGTAAGCGACGGAGTCGCGGATAGCGAAGTCTATTGCTTCTGAGCGCGTGCTGACGGCGGGCTGCTACATCAATTCTGTGTATACGCATTGAACGATGCGCTCGAATACGGGGTACAGTGGACGCCATCGCTAGAGCAATGTGTCCACAGAAACCGTCAGCTCATATTTCTCTGCCCGAAAACATCGTATTAGCTCATATTTCACTAAATCCCATACGGCAGAAATTTCTAACGATCCTAAACGTAAAGCTCGCGGCCGATGCGGCCTATTTCGCACAACTTTGAGCACGGAGCCGAATAGAAAAAAACAAAACAAAAAAAGACCGTCTTCCTTCGTAAGCGATATTACTTCCAGACGAAGAAAAAAAGGAAGAATAAAATAATCTCTCGCCTGTCAAGACGTGAAGTGCACATAAATCTCACGTAGGAGAAGAAGAGTAATAAACACTAGGTTCGAACGGAAAAGCAATTCGGCACTGGCAGTCGCCATCCTTTCTGACAAGTGACGCGAACCCAGCGTGTCATTTTCGCGGTGAAGCGCTCTCAAGGGCGGCACCAGCGTTCCGTTCGAGTCGGTTACGCGGACTAATTTGCGAAAGGCGTCAGCGTTTCTTGATAGAAGCGTTTGCCCCGTCGTCAGAGCGCTTGTGTCAACGCGGCTGCAGACCAACGCAACAGCAACATTGGTCGTGTTCGTATAAACGGCGAGCAAAAACTGTTTTAAAAAGCGTCTTCGTGCTCATCGGAACGAAAGAAGGAGACGCCAATTAAACGGCAACATAGAAAACGCTCGGCGAACCCGGGGGGAACGCGCGATGACGAAGCAGCCGAGCGTGCACCTTCGTTGGTTGAGGCAATGCCTCCTCTGTACTCGTCAATCCTGGCAGTTCGGCGACGGAGCCATAGAGTGCCCGGTTGCAGATCTGAAGCTCCAGGATCTGGTAGCACAGAGCATCAAAGAGCCATTTTTCGGGGAGCCTGCACGTCAGCGCACAGCTTTTGCAGTGGCGAGGACCCGAAAGCCACCTGTCCGCTCCGGAGAAGTGTGTTTCGGCGTCTCGCCGCAGCGGGGCGTCAGTCATGTGGTTCTCTCCTCTCATGCGTTGTCTGCCGGTCCACGTTCTTCATTTCGTCGCCAGCTTCTCGTGGCGACCTGCCAGGCGTTTTCGGTATATAGAAGGCTATGGTTGAGGTCGGGGGAGAAAACAAAAGCACGTGAAGTGTTTGGGGAGTAAACAAACGCAAGAGGTGAGCAAGGTTTAGAGGAACTTGCACGCCGTGTGCAACGCACGTTTTCAGTCTGTCTGCACTCAGGAACAAAGGGGGCAGAAATGTTCGCGTGTGGGTTATGATCATGATGTAGAATATCCGAGACTGTGGTAAAGAGGGGAACATTCTTCCACCAAGTTAACCTCTTTTACCCCAGTATCGGGTATTCTGCATCATGACTAGGGTTCCGTGTTTTCGGTATATACCGATAATCACCGAAAAATAACCCCCGAAGAGTTTTTTCGAAATGGATAACAACCGAAAAACACCGAATTGAAGCTTGCTTTGAAGAAGAAAAACCGCAGTTCCACAGAAGGAAACTTTTATAAATAACTTTATTTGTGTCCAATTCAAGCACCGACCGCACTGAATTAACTGACCGCAACGGTGCTTGTTTCTTCGAAAATTGTTTCTATGTGCCTTATTTAGTAATAAATAATGCATAGAACGTCGTGTTTTCAGAGCGCGCCAGATATACCTCTGCTTTTACCATATGAGTCCCGATAAACCCCGGTTTCTGGGTTTATCGTGGCTCATATGGTAAAAAGCCCGATTTGTAGGTCGGTGTCCATTTGTGATATCACAAATAGACACCGAAAAACACCGAATTCGGGCAAAAATAGAAACACCGAAAAATAACCCCCGAATGTGAAGAGAAATAAGTACCGAAAACACGGAGCCCTAATCATGACCAATATCCAACAACTTGCCTACTCACACTGTGTTTTCGCGTTATGATCGTCGAAGGCATTTTAGGTCGCCGCAAATTGGAGCATGATTTTCTTTCATATCGCTCGTATAAACCAGTGTTCTAAATTCTAGATTCCAGCGATAACAAATTTGTAAATTATAATCTCAAACGCAGGCTCTAGCGAAGAGATCCTCGTGGCATCGTGCACATCAAGCACGAAGTTTTGCTTTACAGCAATCTTGGTATCGGTGTTCTTGGAGCTTCGTGACTATGCATCTTCGTGAGTGCATTTCTTGCACTACGACATACGCGAAGATTTCTAAAAAATGAACGAAGTCTTGGACAAAGAATATTGCATGGCGTCTGCATAAACAAACATGGCGGCGCCCATAGAACAGGGCAGACACAGCTCTATATCGTACGAATAAAATAGGATAGAAAGTAAATTTTCATTTTTTGACACTTGTACCTATGGTGGCTAACAGGGTGAGAACGGGGAGAGCGGGGGGATTTTAGTGGTCTCTTCTCCAGCGCGAGCATTCAGACTTCGACAATGCTTCGGAGGCTCGTGCACCTCGAGTGTTGGCACGGTGCGAAAAGCACGGCGGAAAGCCTGGAGCACTCGCTGGAGGCTGGGTGTTCGAGAAACACGCCCCGCCATTTTCCCTCTGTCAGGTACTACAGCTCAAAGTGGAAGCGATCGTGATTGTCGTAACTGAGTGAACAATAAACAATGATGTTTTTGGCAAGATGGGGTTATCCGTGTGGGTAAAAAATTGACACTTTCGCATATAAAGCCTATCCATTCGAGCAAAATATATTTTACCTTACCACATGAAGAGATATATTATTAAACCGCCGAAGGAAGCTAACAGTTTCTTTTTTCATTCCTTTTAAATGTGAGAGCTTTAAGTGCCCCATGGCGCGAACCGGCGTTATCAGGTTTTGAAGCCGCGCCAAACGGCACCTAAATTCCTCTCTCCCATGAAGCGAAGCCTGTAGTCTTTTAGAAGCCTCCCCATTGGCTGGCGCGCGGCGTAGTTCCAAGAATCGCCACCCCACAGAGAAGCCCTCTGCATGGCGCTGCGGCCCGGCCGCCGGTAAGAGGGGCGGCCGGCCGCAGAGCCAGCAGAGCCCGCCCGGGCAGACTCCGGAGAGGCCGCACGGCCCGGCTGAGCGCGACTCGCAGCTTGCAGGATTACGCTACGTATACGAGTGCTTTCGCATTCCGACAGGTTAGCAGTTTGAAGCTGTAGTTTTTTAATACTTGCCCCTGCGGTTAAAACGACTACAGGTTGCTGCGCACACGTCGATGTTCGAAGTTCGCTCTACAAATGTTTTATTGGGACAAAAAAAAAAACTGAGAAAGCATTGTTGTCATTCGCCTAACTCTAACCCAGGCGGGCTGCATAATCGGGGTCTAAATCGTGCCAATGATGCTATTTCCTTGTTCAAGTTTTCTTTGTCGATTTTTGAAGGTTGTGTACCGGCCGCTGATGATCATTCGACTTTGTTGCGCTCGCCAAAAGAATAGACAGCGTGCACATATAGTCAACCGCGATTTTTGAGTTGTGTAACATCCGCGCCAAGTCGCAGATATATCGTCAAAATAAGCAATGCTTCAAACCAATGACGCTTACTTCAGACATTCGGTTGCTTAATGTCATAGTTTCCAGTTATCTTTGTTACCTTTAATCTCGTTTGAAATCGCAGCAAACACTTTTCGTGGTTCAGAGATGTTAAAACGAGCCGCGACAGAGAAGAACGGCATCGCCCGAACTCCTTGACAACGTATCGCAAGCTAATGAAATCAGATTTTAGAATCGTAAATTCCCCAACCGCAACCGCCCTGCACATAAAAAAAAATTGGCAGCTTCACATTATAGTTGGGGAATGAAGAGTCGATGCTCGAGGCCAGTGGTTCGCAAGTGGGGGTCCGCGAATGCATTCTAGGGGTCCGCGAAGCCCTGCCTCATCTGGCAACCCGGCAATAATAATTGTATTTTCTCAGGTCGAGAATAGATTATTTATTTTTCGCGCGAGTTTTCTCGTGTGTATATCAATAAGAGAGGTCTACTTCATACTAGCCTTTAGTTATATCCATTTATTAAACCAATATTATATTTAACCAGTACCTCTCCCTTTTCCTCACCACGATCAGGGTCCTCCATCATCTCCGCCGATCCACAAGCGGTCCGCGAAACATCGATGGTTGAGAACCACTGCTTTAGGCTATTCAGTGTCTTCTAGTGGACTGCAACTGACCAGTTACAGATAGTGAGCAATGCGGGCGCCCGCATTACTTCATGCAGCTAATATTTGGTCACATTGCGTCCGAATCGCGGCTGCCTCCACCCCCCCCCCCCTTTGTTCCTTCCGCCTCCTTCCGCCTCACCGAACTAAAAGCGCATCCGACGCAAATGCCTGAGGTTCTCTAGAGATGGAAAATCCACTTCGTTTGCAATTCGAGACCAGCCTTAGAATCAGCTTTAAAATAATAAAAAAAGATAGCGTCTTCGTGTTTCCCCAAAAGCCCAATTTAATTACCAACCCGCGCAACCGACCAAAAAAGTCCTAAATCACACTTACCAAACTCGAGACATAGCAGATTGCAACCACCCACATTTTTCTGGAAAGTGTCTACCTACGCAGCACAAAGTCCAAAAGTTGTTCCGAGTTGGTGGGATAAGCATCTCTTACGCTGCACACCGCGGGCAAGGCGGAGGGACACAAATCCTAACGGAATTTTCTGGCCGGGAAGGGGGGAGGGCACGACCGCGGTTAATTAGGTTTGAAAGGGTCGGTAACTTCTACTCTCCCAGACGAGTGGTTGCGGTTATCTTTCCCGCGGTCGACGCCGTCTTTTTCCTCATTTTGTTTCCATACAACATCTCGCGACTGAGGATTTATGACCAGTTGTGTTCATTCTTAGAGCCCTTATAGCGAAATGGCCGAGGTATATGCAGAGTAAGTGCGTACACCAACACATTGTTTACAAACAATTCCGTATGTTCCCACGCCCTGTGTGCATGCCGAGTGCGCAGATAACCGATCCGGGAGAAGCGAAACGTCCGCGCATATGTGCGGTGTCGACAGCAGCGCCACCGCAGTGGAATGACGTCAGATATTTGAGTGGGTGTATAGGGCGCTTTCATTGAACAAAAGGGTCTTCTCCCCGTAAGCTGTATGCACTGCGTTTTCACCGGTAGCCTGTATTATGGTGAAATGCGTGACCTGAGAGGCTTGGCGGCAAAAGAGGGACACAAACAAGCGTCACGTCAAGACGTCACGAACAAGGAACGAGCTACTTATGAGTATTCGCGAAGGTTTCCATGTTATGGGTGAGTACATATATAGCACTCCCAAAAATTACGGGGATAAAAAGGGAAGCGACATAAAGAACGAAGATGGGACGCAACACGAAAGATGTATTGTCTTGGCTTCGTCTTTTATGTCGCATTTCTTTCATCGTTGTAATTTAGCAGCACGCTACAGTTTGTGGAACCGTAAAATCAACTTTCGTGAAATATTTTGATCCAACTCAAGGTAAAACGAAAAACTCAAATTTAAAACTTTCTTGGGAAAAAAGACATGTTGTACGGAAAGAAGTGATTTTTCACTGTAGCGTTATTGCGTATTAATCAGGAACAGCTCGCACTCAACTGTCCGCGATATACCTTCAATATTTGGGAATCACTCCCCTTATTTCGTTTGCTTCACCTATCGGTATAAATGTATAAAGCTGGGAATAAAATCAAATGTTTAACCAGATTAGCCTCTTCACCCGAATAATTAATCTATTACTCGGTTGTGTTGACCTCAGGCACAATATCTAAGAAAGTGTACAATCCCGATATCTCTTTTATTTTAATATTTTAAACACTTCTGCTGGAAAAAAAATGTTTTTGCAGTATTGTTTTTTATCTTACATTGGGTCTGGCTGAGAGTTGCATTAAACGCTAAATATAGTTACCTGGTATAAAGTCACGAGCAGACGCTTCTTTCCCTGCGAATATTCGCAACACCTACCAAGCCGATCGACGGTTAAGTAATTATTGTGATTAAATTATTACTGACTGAACGGAACATTAATCGATAAATTATGTATCCCCCCATATGAAAACGTTTGCCAATTATTCGGTTAAGCTGCATGTTTCCTCACATTTTGGGAATTCCATTCCCGTGGCCTATTTTCTTCGGCATAAACATAACAAAACATCGTAATGGTGTAGTGGAGCTGGTGAATATTGTCACGAATGACAAATGATGAGGCGGCGAATGACTGAGTAAACTAAACGTTTAATGGGGCGAACTTGTGCCCAAAAATTAAAAGAAAAAGAAAGATAACAACAGAGCGTCGCGGGCGTCGAAGGCGGCGAAGCAGCAGGATCGAACGCTGAAGCGAAACTGACTTTGGCTCGCCACGCGAAACCCCTTATGTACACGCGTGGGTTTCTGGAATAATCGGTGTAGAAGGTTCGACGCGCAGAACATTCTGACCTCGAACAAGCAACAGGATTCTCGAATTTTTCCGGAACACTAAATTACAGGAATAAACAAAATACACGTCGCTCCGAGGAATCGAACCCTGGCTTTTCGCGTGGGAGGCAGGCGCGATAACCGTTAAACCACCGCGCACGCTTCTTTTTTTATTTTTTTTTATTGTAGGCCACGCGCACGCTGCTCTACTCGGCCAGCTGCGTACGCGGCATTATTAACCATGTTGAATTAACCTGAGACTGGGGTAGAGAATAAACATTAAAACTATCTAAGGATGTGGACGAAATAAACGAGTTTGCTGAGTTTGAGACGTCGTCCTGTATATTTCCTGTCCCTTCTACGTTTTGATGTTTCTTCTCTACCCCATGCTCAGGTTGATTCAACATGGTTAATAAAGATAACCTTGACTTTTGTCTGCCGACACTAAAAATTGACTCCGGAAAATATGAAATCTGAGAGACAAAACAAACCCAAAAGACACGGAACCACAGTAATAAGTGGTGTTCCGCGTTTTCGTTATAAAAATTCAATTCCAGAAATGTACCCCCAAAGAATTTGTTTTATCAAAATAAGAGGAAATCGACAAATCCCGATTTGGTGTTTTTCTTGAATAAAAAAGTTCCAAGGTTGTTTTATATGCTCCTTCTGTGCCTTCATGGTCCTTCTGGACGTACATGCTCCTTCTGAGCCCGATCACACTGGGAAGGAAAAATATCTCAGAGGGCTGGTGCCACGCACGACCCTATACAAATTCTTTTCTTCTGCAAGTAAGTCTTGCCTTAAAACGCAACTACCGTGGCAGAAAGGTAGAATTGCAAAAGTTCTAGAAAAGATTCTGCCGAAATCCCACATTCGTTTTGAAAGGACGTAGTTCCCATGGCTTCAATACACTCTTTGACAGCTGCAAATAATTTTGAATGTGGGATCGAATAAAACAGGTCTTCCACATCAAGCAAAAATCTGTACCTGACTGCCGATTTATCTTGCTGAAGGTACTGTAAGACCTCCTTGGAGTTTGGTATCAGGAATGGCACATCCAGTACGAGGTCAGATAGGTAACGCAGTATGAAGCGTGACACCACCCTCTGCCATGATCCCTTTCCAGTAAAAAAACCTGAAATGGACATCCGTCCTTGTTGGTTTCGTCTGTGAATTCTGAACCTCTTGCTCTTTCTTGGCAGCAAGTCAAACTATTTCAAAATTTGCGCTTGCCTTGTCCACTCCTTTGTATTCGTCATTTGTATTGCGCATACAAGTTTGCTCAGTTCCAATCATCCGGCGAAACTATATATTTATCTCCAGTTTCATTCGTTGTTAGCGAGTAACAGAGCGCTCAATGAACTGTCCGCGAGGCGGATATTTTTTGCTGAAGCCACGCCCCATACCGGAACGTTTTCCAGAAAATATGTTAACGCACATGTTTTTTGGATGTCGGTGACTCTTAAGCAGGTGTCCTATATCCTTAAACATGTACCAAAATACACTATTTTCATAAACATACCAATCTTGATAAAAAACAAAACGTTACGCAGAAAACATGGCACTCTAGCAGTGAACAGCTTTTACTAGGTAGCTGGCGTCAGGCTGGTTAACTCATTCTGCGCGCGCAGACCTCAATGGCCGGCCGCAACGGAAGCTTATCTGTAGGATTACGTGTTTTCCATATGTGGTCGATAAACCTTGGAAATTAGCTCCCCTGGGCAAAAACACCAAACTGGAACTGTAATGAAAAAAAGAGATTCAAGCTTCCACAGAAAGAAATTTAAACTATACTTGGCGTCCACTATTTTGCGCTACCATGTCAAGGATAGCGTAGTTTTGAAATGCTTCAACAATGTCAGAGCTAGATGCGCGAGCGCGTGCAAATGATACGCTTGAAGTCACGTGCTCCCAGAGCAGTGCCCACGTTGAGCATGTTGAACAGTGGGAGGTTGCAGCAGTGTGGAAGCTGCACTAGAATTAACAATATAACACAAAATAGTTGACGCAGTGTATAGAGCTGTAAATTGTTTTATCCCTGAACACGGCATGATGAACTACCCGCGAGGGATACCAGAAAAAATGTCCCCGGGAAGAACAAAAAGGCCCTTGAATAAACGGCCCTGGATAAAGTTGCCTCGGAAAAAAATGGTACCGGAACAAATGGCCCTCGATCGAAATGGTCCAAAGCGGAAGGTAAAAAAAAAATTGTCCCAAGGGGTAAGGAGAAAATATTCACCGGGAAACCTATTTGGAAATAGAGATATTCACCGTTAACCAGCTAGCGGAATTCACCCATTTTATTTCGAATGCTATAGAAAAGAAAAAAGACACGAGGTACACCTTAGCTTTTCTTATGAGTTGTGAATGCGAAAGCACGCACGCCGCCCTTCGCTCCCTTCTTTAATCTGCGGCGTACAACGCGCTGACCTTGGAAGGGTGGAGCCGCTGCCTCGCGGACACCCAGCACCATCTTGCGAGCGATCGCTCAAACTGTCATGTACCTTGCGGCGCGAGGAAGGAACACACAGCAACGTAGTTCCCAGCAGAACGAGCCCCTGGGTTTATTCCATGTGCCATATATATTGCCACGCGCCGTACAGCCGATAAGAGGCGAGCGAACGCGGCGATCAGTGGTAACACAGTCAGGATGACACCACACAAACTGACACGCAGTAGCCAATGGGAGCCTCGTCGACACACGCCAGCCAAAGGGACTGAAGTGTAAAAGGTACCATTGGCTAGCTTTGCGCGTGGTTTCACTAAGGTGCGGTTGTGCATGGTTTCAAGGCTGATGACGTCGGCTCGCTCCATGAGACGGTTAATGCTTTCGGGTAAAAAATGTGTAGATTGTATATATTTGGAATTCTGCAAAGCTCGTGCGCCTTTTCCTTTTGTTGAAGAAGTTCGTATCACTGCGCATTAACAGGGCACCAAAGGAATTGCTGAGCACCTGTCCGGTCGTTAACAAAGCTTCGTATCTGAATGGTCAAAGCTACGCGCCAGTAGTCATTACCTCCGGGCGTCCGTAGAGAAGTTATATTGGGCCGATATTATTTCTGATATTTATGAAAACCATTCGTGCAAACCACGTGTAAACGTACAGTACCATATTAAGTTGTTTTCGTATGATTGTTTAGTATACCGAATTGTTGAAAATGAAGCGGACGCTCGTATTTTGCAGAGCGGTTTAAAAGTGCTGGATGACCGGTGTGATTTGGTGAATGACCTGAAATATCAAAAGTGCAAATACGTGTGTTTTTCTCATTGCAGCGATTCTGCGAGTATGTATGAAATAAGAAATTCGATACTTGAACGTGCAGGAAAATATAAGTATCTCGGTGTTTATTTTTCTTCTAATATAAAAGGAAAACGACCACTCAGATAACACTGCAGCCAAAGCCAGTAAAATGTTGTCTTTTATACTGTTACGAATGAC